>JAPKLW010007076.1:0-15807 GCA_026898455.1 Plectranthus barbatus
GCTCGACACAGTTCCTGTCGGTCGACAGGAATCCATTTCGGTCGACAGAAATTGTGTCGCTCGACACAGAAACATTCCTCTGCGCAGTCTCACGGTTTTGGCCATAACTTTTGCTCCCGAACTCCGATTGACCCGATTCCAGTTGCGTTGGAAAGCTAACTCAAAGATCTTTCCATCCATGTGCTCCATTAGCTCAGATTCCATCTTTGGAAGAAGTCGTGACTGTTCCTTTGAACATCTGCTGCTTTCGGTACGGGTTTCCATTGAATTTGGCCTAAAACCTGCAAAATATTACCATGGCAAGCATAATATCCCCTATAAACACTTCATGCTCGATTATTAACTAAAAACTCAAATAAATGCAATAAAACAATAAGAAAACAACGTGATAAGTGAGGCAAAATACGAGCTTATCAACCCCCCCAAACTTAAACACTTGATTGTCCTCAATCAACAAAAGAATGAACCAAAAGTTCAAGTAGAAGAGAAGTGCAATGCCTCACAAGATTCATCACAATCAAACTCGTAAATCCACAAAACATCAACACTTTGTAAGAATCAGAAAATCTGTAAACCATGGAAGACTCACAAGGGAAGTGTTTTCACTCATTCACTCAAGTGTTTAGGATAATATGAGATCACACAAGTCATGCAAATCAAGTTCTACCATAGGCTTGCAAATATTCTAAATCTCCACTGCAAACATGTGTACACAAGTCTAAGATCAGAAAGGACTTTATTCAAGGTTGTAATGTAGGCTTTTTAGTGAAGGGTAGGGAAATATATGGCCAAGTGACTAAATAATTGAGTTAGCTACTCTCAATAAATCCAACCACTATCTAATAATATCCACCCATCTCCTATGATATTCAACATCAAACAAGGCTCTTTTATTATTTTTTTTCTTTTTCTTTTTTTTTTCCACACATCCTTTTATGCTCTAAACAATTTTGATTATTCATTTGAGCTTATAAGGACTAGCAACACTCATTTTTTTTTTCTATTTTTTTCTATATTTTTTTCTAGAGCCCAACCTTTCTATTGTTTTCACCCTTCTAATAATGTCTTATCTTTTTCAAACAAATCCCAACCCACTCTCATAGACAAGAGTTGATTCCCCTATCCTTTTCCAACTCATAGACAAAGAAAGAAAATTCATAGGCTCAAAAGGGCTGACTAGGGATAAATGTTCAATTAGGACAGTGTATGGGATAAATAGGCTAACAAAGATGGCCTAAAATCATTTCCTAAACCTGTGCACACTTAGCAGTCTTGAAAAAGAAACAAAGCAAGTTCTAGAGATACTCAATAATGCAGACACACTCACAAACAAATTCAAGGCTCAAAATCTCACACTTGGGACAATTTTTCTTCCATAGTAAACATCAAATCATCATCAAACATCATGCCTTTGTCAGTTTCAAAACAAGTAGTCATGCGGTATTCTACATTCATAGGCATACTCAACCACTATCACAATCAATGCATAATCAAGTCAACCAATTTCAAATCTTGCATTCTTGCTAGGGTTATCTCATAGCTACGCAAATCTTCTCACAAAATCACAATTTTATTCCAAAAAATTCAATAACTTTTTTTTGGGATCTGGTTTTACTGGGCAGAAATTTAAACACACTGAAAGCATTAAATAAAAGGGAAGAAATAGTTTCAACTCCAAGTCCTCCTCCCCCCAAACTTATTCGATTGACAGAGAGAATAAGTTTGAAGATCAGACCAGGAGTGAAACAGTACCTCGATGTTGGTCTCAGACACCAACTTTTTATCTCTCGGAGGCTGCAGAACGCGAAAGACGAAAACTGCTGCTGCTAGCACTCTGTGTCGATCGACAAAGGGCCTGTCGATTGACACAGAGCCTTTGTGGCGATCCATGGGTGGGTCGAAGTGTGCTCCGTCGATCACCTCTGTGTCGATCGACACCCTGTGTGTCGATCGAAACAGAGCTCCAGTTTTATTTATTTATTTATTTATTTTTTTAAACAAAAACAGCACACGAAAATTAGAGAAACAAATGAAATAAAACAAGTAAACAATGGGTTACCTCCCATGCAGTGCCTTAGTTATTGTCGTGGCTCGACGATAGGGATCCTTCACCAAGGAGGTCGGGTCCAGACTCGCCGCCCCCTTGCATCGATCATGTAGACCATCCGATCACGAATAACAGTGGTGAGCTCGGAAGAGGATGGTGTAATTGGCAATTTTTCCATCCCGTTTTCGCGCTCCCATTCGATCTCGGCGGCTTCTTCATCTTCCTCAATGGTGGTGGAGATGTTATTGCAAGCAGCTTCCTTCAAACTCTTGTCGATCACAAAGGTGATCGTCTCATCATTCCCTCGGAGTGTTATCTCCCCATCTCGGCAGTCTATCAAGGCTCCACTCGTCCTCAAGAACTCTCTTCCAAGGATCATTGGCATTCCATGTTGTTCCTTCATATCCAAAACAACAAAATCAGCAGGAAAAATTAAATGACCAACACGAATTAAAACATCTTCCACAACTCCCCTTGGTCGAGAAATTGAGCGATCGGCCATCTGAAGAGTGATTGAGGTTGGCCTCATTTCGCCTATCTGCAGCTTCTGGAAGACTGAGTATGGCATCAAGTTGATACTGGCTCCTGTGTCGCAGAGGACATCCCTAAACTCCTTTCCCCCAATCTCGACCGGAATAGAGAAGCATCCCGGATCGGACCTCTTTGTTGGAACCTGTTTCTGCAAGAGAAGACTACATTGTTCATGAATTGAAATAGTTTGATCTTCGATTACCGGCTTTTTCTCGGTCATTAGCTTCCTCAAAAACTTCATGTAGCCGGGAATCTCGCGGAGAGCCTCGATCAAAGGAATGTTGATGTTGACCTTCTTGAGATTCTCCACAAATCGAGCAAACTTTGAGTCTTCCTTCTTCTTTGCAAATCTTTGGGGAAAGGGCATTGGAGGAATTGGATCACCTTTCTTCTTTGAATTTCCAGCTCCATGTGGATCCTGTGCTGCCTGCCTGTCGACTGCCTCATTCTGTCCTGCCTGTCGATCGACAGGGGGTGTGTCGATCGACACGGCTGCATCCCCCCTGTCGGTCGCTTTGCTTCCCTTTCGACCTCTGCTGCTCTGCCCAACCTCTGTGTCGATCGACACAGGGTCTGTGTCGATCGAAACAGAGGTATCCTCTGCGGGAAATTCCTCTCCTTCAGCCCCAAAGTCATCCTCGGACATGCTAGGACCCTCGTACCTCGTACCGGACCTCAAGGAAATGGCATTGACTTGTTTGGCCTTCTCAGGATTGACTTCTGTGGTGCTGGGGAGCTGGCCTGGCTTGTGTTGGTTGCTCATGGCAGTGGAAATCTGACTGAACTGTGCATCGAGCATCTGAAGGTGCTTCGTCATATGTTGCATGTGAGTGGACATGTTCTTCACCTCAGTTTCCACCTTGCCAAACCTATTGTCGGAGCTTTTGATGAACTTTTCAAGCGTCTCCTCCAGCACAGACTTCTTCTTCTCCACAATCTCTCCCCCGGCTCCAACACTGAATCCCGGTGGAGGATTCTCAGCTGCATAAGGGTTAGAATAAGAAAAACCAGGATGGTTCTTAGCACTGTAACCATACCCTTGATTGTTGGCTCGGTAGTTGTTGTTGTTGTAACCTCCATTGGCGTAGTTCACTTCGGCGGTATTGGAGGTGCTCGAACTGCTTCCTTGGTAGATGTAGTCGGCCTCAACAGGGACGATGGCCATATTGGGATCTGAAATAGCTGCTACCGAAGCTCTACCGGCCTCCAACTGTTTGAACTCTTGTCGGAGCTTCTTCACTTCTGCCACCACATCAATTTTCGGAGTAGTGGTCACTGCTTTGACTGCTTTCTGCCTTTCAGTAGGCCATTGATGGCTGTTGAAGGCCATGTCTGCAAGAAGTTGCATCCCCTCTTCTCCACTTTTCTTCATGAGCAGTCCTCCAGCTGAAGCATCAACCAATTCTTTTAAGTGAGGGGTTAATCCTTCATAAAAATGGCATACCTGCATCTCAAGATCAATCCCATGGCCGGGGCACATCCTCAACAGCTCTTTGTATCTCTTCCAAGCTTCATAGAGGGTCTCATCGTACTTCTGGCTGAAGTGAGTGATGTCGGACTTCCTCTTCATGATGACACTGGGCGGAAAGAAGTTGGTGAGGAACTCTGCCCGGAGTTGTGCCCATGTGGCAATTCTGCTCTTGTCCAATCCAGCAAACCAAGATCGGGCCTCATCCCTGAGAGAAAAAGAAAACAGCCGCATCCGGATGGTGTCTTGAGGCACTCCGTTCTGCTTGATTGTGTCGCACACCTCGATGAACTGACTGAGGTGGGCCGTATGGATCCTCAATGGCCTTCCCTGCATACTGGTTCTGCTGGACCATCTGAATTAGGCCTGTCTTCAGCTCGAAGTTGTTGGCATCAATGCCAACTTGGAATCCCGGCTCCTCTCTCTGTGGCAGGAAGCGATCAAGTATGGATCTTTGAGGCACCACAATTCTCCTTTCAGGGTTTCCTTCGTTGGCCAGGGCTGCCAGTCTGGCAGCCTGCTCTGCTTGAACTGCTTGTGCTACTTGAAGTTGATCCCTGAGTTGTCGGACCTCATTCATGAACTGTCTCTGCTCCTCGGGAGTCATGTTTTGGAATAGTGCTTCTGGTGGTTCCTCCATCTCAGGCTCTTTTTCCTTGCTCTTCCCTTTGCTTTTGTTTCTCCTACAGGTAGCTTCAATTTCTGAATCAAAGGCTTCAAGATTCTTCCCCCGAGCTCTTGTGTTCATGCACCTGAAGAGAAAACAGAAAACTGGGAATCAGTCTCTGTGTCGACCGACAGGGAGGCTGTCGATCGACACGGATGCTGCCTCTGTGTCGATCGACAGAAGCTCTGTCGATCGAAACAGAAACAAAAATTTCACACACACGCACGCGAACAGAAATAAAAAAACTCAATCCAGAAAATATCAAAACAATCCAATAACAAGACAAAATCTGACTATCCCCGGCAACGGCGCCAATTTGATAAACTGTAAAATACAGCAGCAAATAAATTTATAATAACCCGAAGGCTAGTCGAACCCACAGGGACAGTGCAACGAAGTCATCTCATGTACTAGACACAGTTTATCAATTCTTTGTTTGAGTGAACCAATTTTCAGAAGAGGGTTTTGTTTTTTTTTCAAAATAGAAATTAACTTGGGAATAAAATTCAATAATAAAAAGCACAGATTCTAGGGAAATCAACCAATCCAATCCAACATGTATAAACAATCAATCCAGACCCAAAATAATTATTAAGGTGGGAAATCTGATAAATTGGAATTAATTCCTTTGTTGGGCAATTAAAACCTAGATTACTAGAAAGTGAATTTTACCTCTCGGCCTCAATAACACAAACTAGTCAATCTCAATAAAGATACAGATTTGAAAACCCTACAACTAATTCTTCTTTTTGAGACAAAAAATAGTTGTATCAAAATTCTATTTTCCTATTTTTAATTATCTCCTCTCGGTCTCAAATTAATAACTATAAACCTAATCCAATTTTCATCTCTCGATCCTTCAATTGAAAATAGATTTTAAAATCAAAACCATAGAATTTGAACCAATTAATTAGGGTTTGGAATCAATCGAATTAACACATGCCAAAAAGGATGGAGAAAACCCTAGAACCTGTTAAGGGTTCTAGCCTAACATAATTGAAACAAACATTGCAAAAGATGTAAAGAAACTTACTTGAATCATTAAAATAATAGGAATCTTGAAGTACTTGAATCCAATTGCAACAAGAAAATAAAGAGTACTAGGAATTAAAGTGTATAATGCTGAAAAATAAAGTTGAAAACAGAAAACTAAAGGTAAAGAGGGGTTAATTTTCGAGCCTAATAAGTCTTATTTATAGGGGGAGAAAGTATATCTTCAAAAGGTAATGATTTGGGAAGGAAAAATCTCCAAACTGGGCCAAAAACAGCCTTTCCGGTGCGCGTGTCGCTCGACACAGTTCCTGTCGGTCGACAGGAATCCATTTCGGTCGACACAAATTGTGTCGCTCGACACAGAAACATTCCTCTGCGCAGTCTCACGGTTTTGGCCATAACTTTCGCTCCCGAACTCCGATTGACCCGATTCCAGTTGCGTTGGAAAGCTAACTCAAAGATATTTCCATCCATGTGCTCCATTAGCTCAGATTACATATTTGGAAGAAGTCGTGACTGTTCCTTTGAACATCTGCTGCTTTCGGTACGGGTTTCCATTGAATTTGGCCTAAAACCTGCAAAATATTACCATGGCAAGCATAATATCCCCTATAAATACTTCATGCTCGATTATTAACTAAAAACTCAAATAAATGCAATAAAACAATAAGAAAACAACGTGATAAGTGAGACAAAATACGAGCTTATCACTGGCTCATAGGCAGCAGCTGGCTGGGGCTGCTGGCGCTGGTGGGTCTTGTGTTTCTTGCTTGAAGGGGGCCTGGGGGCTGGCACTTGTGTTGATGCCCGTAGATGTATGTCAGTTGCCTTCTCCACTGCATCTTCCATAGAGACGAATAAGGATTCGACCTCTAGCTTCCTTTTAAGCTCATCCTTGGCCGCAGCTGGCAGTGGGAGAGCCACAGCTGGCACTTCCTCCCATGTCTGTTCTGCATCTTCTTCAGAAACAGACTCTTCGGGGTCCACAGCCGTCTTCCCCTTCAGCCGGCGTGGCTTCTTGTAGTCGGGGACAGCCAGTTTCACCCTTGTGACTGGGATGAAATCTGATCCAACCAGTTGCTCCCCCTGGTCGACGTCGTCCCCCATCTCTACTTCCAGTATGTGGCTGATCCTCAGCCCGAATGACACCGCGTGAAGAAATTTCCCGTCAGTCTTCACGGTGACATTCCTCTCAACATTCTCCAGCAATCGGCCGAAGAAGAATTCGGCCCAGTTGCCCAGTATGCCGTCTGCCAGGGCGCACATGACTGAGAACTTTCTCAAGCTCAGTTCGACGTACGAGCCGACCTCGCATTGTAGCATGCGCACTACAATGTCACACACCATCTGCCAGAAATCTTCCATTTCTGACTTCTTCATCCCCGTTTTAAAAACGGTCACCTCCGCCCTTCTCCACTGCTCCCATCTCCGCTGGAACTCGACTGTATCATCCCTATGATACATCGCCACTTCCTCTCCTTCATTCCTCATTCCAAAGATGTTGGCGAGGTACTCAGCGTCGACAGTGATAAGGTGTCCGAACACCGATGTGGTAAATGATTTCCGGTCGTCAGCGATGACTGCTCGAGCGTAGAACTCGGCAACCAAATGTGGATGGAACGTCCTGCGAGTCGCCGTCAAATACGGGCGGAGCTGCTCATGATCTATCATCTCCATCAGCTCCGGGCCGTGGTGCTTCTCCGCCAGCTTGTCGTTCAGAATCTTCTCCTTCTGAACTTGGGCTGTTCGAATCTGTGCGTGAGAGAGGCGATGTCTGGTGGCTGCTTTATTCAGCGAGACGAGCTTGCTGAAAGGATAGGTATAGTCGATATCTTCTTCCTTCACGATGCCTGTAAAAGTAGGCATGTGGGCTTCGGCCAATGGCAAGTCTAGCTCCAAAGACTCAGTGGCAGAGGATGATTTATCATCAGCGGGGTTGGATGAGGATGCCATATTTTCAGGGAGTGAGTGTTTGGAAATATTAGGGAAGATGAACGGAAAAAATGTTCGGAAAAATATGAGGGAATGATAAGAGTTTTCCCGTTCATGAATGAAGGCTATTTATACTGGTGCCATGCTGGGATGGATGGACGAGATGAATTCGTCAAAAGTGAGAATCGACGGTCATCAGCAGGCACGATTCCCTGTAGGCGACTTGCGTGGTCGTGTTGACGTGGGATGGAGCGTGTAGCTGACATGGCACACGCTGATTGGTCGCGATAGTGCTTTTGACTGCGCAGTCACTGTGCGCATTAAATGTGGCATTAAATGCCGCATTAAATTCGAAGATATGCACACGCAATACCAATCTTAAACCTTTCCCGCCATTCCTGCGACAGCTGGCACGACTCTTGGACTTCAAGAGATCGTCAGTTGAGAGCTGGGACTCAACTGGTCATCAGTAATGTAATTGGTCATCAGCAGGATATGCCAGTTGAACACTTCCCCCTGTCAGCATGGCCTCCTTACCAGTTGACAACTGGTACTTACGACTGGCACCCGAGTACTTGGATAAATTGAGAGCTGGGACTCAATTCCATCAGTCGTAGGAAATTCGCCAGTTGTCTGCTGACAACTTGAAAGATTAAGAAAATTGAGAGCTTGGACTCAATTGTATTCCGCATAATCTTCTCCTTCAGGAATCCATCTTCTCACCATCGCTTGAATTGGGAGCTGGGACCCAATTTCTTCTGCTGATGGTGTTTGTCTACTGACAAATATGAAATGAGAGCTGGGACTCATTTCCTTGGCCATTTATGGGATAAGGCCTGCCAGTAGACACCACCTGTGGTTTTGAGCCACCACTAAGGAAAATATGAAGACTAAGAGCTTGGACTTAGTCTTAATCAGCATCCTTCAGAAAATCAAGAACAGAATGAGAGCTGGGACTCATTCTTCCTCAACACTAGGGCTCGCATCAATCTCCATAAGATCGAGTTTGATGCACAACTCCTTGAATCTTGCTTCTGGCAATGGTTTGGTGAAAATATCAGCCAGTTGATCTTCAGTTCTGATGTACTCTACGCTGATATCCTTCTTCTCGACATGATCACGTATGAAGTGATGTCGGATATCTATGTGCTTGGTCCTAGAGTGATGAACCGGATTCTTCGTTATGCACATAGCGCTGCTGTTGTCGCAATAGATGGGTACACAACCAGTGTCCACTTCATAGTCTTCCAGTTGTTGCTTGATCCAAAGAATTTGAGCACAGCAACTGGCAGCGGCAACATATTCAGCCTCAGTAGTAGATGTAGCAACTGAGTGTTGCTTCTTGCTAAACCAACTGATTAGCTTGTGTCCTAGAAACTGACACGTACCACTGGTGCTTTTTCTATCTATTCGGCATCCAGCAAAATCTGAATCTGAATACCCAATGAGTGTAAGCTCATCATTCCTGGGGTACCATAACCCAAGTGATTCAGTTCCTTTGAGGTATTTCACTATTCTCCTAGCAGCTTCCATGTGTGTCTTCTTTGGATTGGCTTGATATCTGGCACACACTCCGACTGAGTATGAAATGTCGGGTCTGCTGGCTGTCAGATAGAGAAGTGATCCAATAATACCTCTGTAGCTGGAAGGATCAACCGATTCTCCTTCTTCATCAAGAAAGATCTGGCAACTAGTGCTCATCGGTATTCTGAGAGCCTTAGTCTTCTCTGGGCAATATTTCTGAATTAGGTCCTTGGCATACTTCTGCTGATTAATGAAAATCCCATCAGCTGACTGCTGGACCTGGAGTCCTAGGAAGTATGTTAATTTGCCCATCATACTCATCTGGAATGAGTTCTGCATCAGTTGAGAAAACTTCTCACAGAGAGACATATTCTTTGACCCGAATATAATGTCATCGACATATATCTGCACCATTAGCATATCATCAGCATCCTTGATGATGAAGAGAGTTCTGTCGATCTTCCCTTTCCTAAATCCATTACTGATTAGGAACTGTGACAGTGTCTCGTACCAAGCCCTGGGCGCCTGTTTCAATCCATACAGGGCCTTTCTCAGCTTGTACACCTTGGTGCCTATTTCAAAGCCTGGAGGTTGTTCGACATATACCTCCTCCTTTAGCTCGCCATTCAAGAAGGCGCTTTTCACGTCCATTTGGAATACCGTGAAACCATGATACGCTGCATACGCAAGGAACAGCCGTATTGCCTCCATTCTTGCAACTGGTGCGAAGGTCTCGTCGAAGTCGATGCCTTCACATTGCTTGTACCCTTTGGCGACTAAGCGAGCTTTGTTTCTGATTACAATGCCATTCTCATCTCGCTTGTTCTTGAATACCCACTTGGTGCCAATCACTGACTGATGTGATGGTCTCTCTACCAAGTCCCAAACATTGTTGCGAGTGAATTCCGCAAGTTCTTCTTGCATGGCATTGATCCAATCGGCAGATTGTAGTGCAACTCCTATGGAAGTAGGTTCCTCTTGAGAAATAAAGCAAGTCAGGAACGCGCTGCCGTGTCGAGTCTGAATAGAACTCTCAGGATTACCCAGAATAGCATCGGGTGGGTGATTTCTCAGCCATTTAGGAAGATGAGAATCTGTTGGCGTTGGTTCTTCTGTCCTGATGACTGGTGCTTCCAAAACTTCACCAGTCGGAGCAGCAATTGCAACTGGTGGTTGAACTTCACCAGTCGGAACAGTCTCTTCGTCAGCATCACTCTCTGACTGATCTCCTGATCCTTCGGCGATAATTACACCGTCAGCTTGTGCATCCACTCCAGCTGGTTCATCAGCTACTTCTGGTTCAAAGATCCCAGACGGAATTCCCCCTGGATTATTGCCAGTTCCACTCAGGGAGATTGAGTGTAAGGTCTCAGCAAGGTCATTTGCATCACCGACCCTCCCGGTTTGCTGATGGGCAACCGAGGATACTGGTTGTGAGGATTATCCAGTCATAGGTCTAGTCAAACCAGTTGGTTGAGCATTGGAAGAATTCCTGCCCAACTGATCAACGACATCATTGACCTCAGGAACATCTTCAGCCAGTTGTCGTAATGTCCTGCGCACTAAAGTAGCTTCATCAAAAACAACATTGCATGTTATTTCCACAAGCTTGGTGGTCTTGTTAAATACTCTATAGCCCTTGTGAGAGGGATGTCCATATCCAACAAGGACACCCTCATCAGCTTTAGGCGAAAAAGCATTTAACTTCGACTTACCATTATTATGGACATAACATGGTGAACCGAAAGCACGAAGATGATTTAGAGAAGGCTTACGACCAAAATAAATTTCGTAGGGAGTTTGCTTGAGTCTGTCGTTGATCCCGCTTCTATTCTGAGTATAGCAAGCCGTCACCAACGCTTCTCCCCAAAAACTCTGTCCTAAGCCGGACTCTGCCAGCATGGACCGGATAGCTTCTTTCAGCGTCCTGTTCCTACGTTCTGCCAGTCCATTCTGCTGCGGTTGCCTTGGTGCAGATCTTTCATGCTTAATGCCGGCTTCCGCGCAAAAATCCATCAGTAGACTGTTGCAGAATTCTGTCCCATTGTCTGACTGAATCCGCTTTACTGTAGCTTCTCTCTGTTTCTGTGCTTTGACAATCAAATCTGGAAGGATGACTTTCACTTCATCCTTGGATCTGAGAAGCTTTACCCAGGTATAGCGCGAGTAGTCATCGACTACCACCAGCGAATAACGTCTTCCTCCAATGGTTTGAGGAGCTACTGGTCCAAAGAGGTCCATATGTAGCAACTCGAGTACCCGACTGGTACTGGGGCAGACTGGCGACTGGTTCTTGAAGGACTTCTTAGTTTGCTTGCCCTGCTGGCATGCTTTGCAAATCCCTTCCTTCTTGAACCCTCCCTTGGGAAGTCCTTCCACAAGATCATGCTTTTCCAGATAGTTGATAGTTCTGAAGTTCAGATGACTCAACCTTTTGTGCCACAGCCAGTTAGTTTCCATAGAACTGGTGGCCACGAAGCATGAATCTGTCTTCCCGCTTTGCCAGTCAACGGTATAAAGTCCTCCATTTCGAATACCTCTCAGCTTGATCTCGCCAGTCTTCTCGTCCTTGATCTGGCACTCTGATTTCCCAAAGTGAACAGTGTATCCACTATCGCACAGCTGACTGATACTCAGGAGGTTGTGCTTGAGAGAGGTGACAAGGGATACATTAATAATTCTGACATCGTCCTTCTCGATGCAGCCCTTGCTAATAACTCTGCCCTTAGAGTTATCACCGAAAATAACTGGAGGTCCTTTGACCTTGATGAGATCTGCAAACAAATCCTCTTCACCAGTCATGTGAGCAGAACACCCACTATCTAAGATCCACTCTCTCGACTTCTGAAGCTGTGTTGCATGACCCTGTACCTGCAAGAAAGAAATGGAATTCATTTAGGTCCCCGATCATCTGCGGGTCCTGCAGGGTTAGATCGCTGGATAATTCCTTTCGGAATCCAGACTTGAGTGATTTTCAGCTTGGTTTTACCCTTGCTGACATCATTAGCAGCCTTTCCCTTCCTTTTGAAGTAATGAGTGCGTTTGGTTTGGGAAGGTGTGGTTGTGTGTGTATCTCCTTTGGAAGTACGCTTCCGCTGAGAGCTTCGGAAAAGTTTTTCCGGTACATTGTGTTGCCTTGGTGGTCTCTGGAAGTGTGGACCACCATGGCTAGCCTTCACAGCCCTTTGAGAAAACTTGTGATTGGGCTCAGGCCTCTGATAGGTATTCCTCCTATCAGGTATTATCCTTCTCTCAGAGTTACTCTGAGATTGGGATCCCTTGTAAGTATGCTGGTGACTGGCATACTTACGAGGTTGTGCGTGGATTCTCTTGACAGCTGGTGCTGGCTGTCGGATTCCACTGGTAGCTGACGCTGACTTCATTGCCTTAGAATTATTCGGCTTAGTCTGCGTCTCAGGGTATGCTGGCGTCCTGTCAGCAGAGAATTTTGCCAGTTGAGGATTTTGTCGTGATGACTCACCTATGTATCTGGTCTTATTATTCCTGTGCTGATCAGCCATACGGGACTGACTGGTTTTGCCAGCTGGTGCTGATGCATTTACCAGTTTGCCCTTACCCTTTTTAGCTGTTAGTTCGGGTTGGTTTATGCTCAAATCTTTTTCAAATCCCAACCCGGATTTATCAGTAGGCTTTCTCCAATGGGATAGAGCCTCTTCCAAATTCTTGGAGCCTTTATTGAAATGATTTATTCTATTGTCTTGCTCAAGGACAATCTTTTGAAAGTTATCTCTCTCAGTTTTTAAAATTTCAAAGTTTTTTAGCAAATCTGAGTGAGTTTCTTTCAGAGTGGCTAACTCTACACCGAGTGACCTAGATTTTTCAATCTCATTGGTCAAAACAGAAATTTGGTTTTTCAGCGAGGTGTTTTCGCCAGCCAAGACATTCTTTATTTCATAAAATTTCAAAAATTCTAGTTGAAGAATGTCTATAGTGACAACCTCTGAGTCGGAGCAATGCGACTCAGCATCGTCTAGGATGCATGGAGACATGATGTGCAATGAGGGAACAGATTGTACCTGGTCGTCAGCAGCCAGTGCTTGTTCCTCCTCACTGTCAGCACATTCTTCATGTGCTTCCTCTCCAAAAGCTACCATCAGCGCCAGTAGCGCTTCCTCTTCTGATTCTTCGTCTGACGCATACTCTCCATCGTCATGATCAGGAATATCAGGAACCTCTGTCCTGGTCAGCATCGCCTTGGCAACGGCCTTCGATGCACGCTCTTCAAAGAGCTTCTTCAGCCTTTCTCGCTCTTCTCTGTCCACTTGTGGACATTCAAATTTGAGATGGTCAGGGGATTGGCACTGATAACATGCGCGGGGAGCTCTCTTGACGAACTTTCCATCAGATGAGCTGAGAGAAGCTCCCTGTTTCGCCTTGGCTTTCTCCAGTAGAACAGCCAATCTCTTCATCTGTTGCTCAAGATCTGCGATAGAGCTCTCGCTGCCTTTTGAGTTAGATCCCGACGGGGATGGGATCTCTTTCTGCTGGTTGTGCGGCCCAGCAGGTCTGTCAGTGTGCAAAGGCTTCTTGTGCTTCCACTTGAAATCCCTCTTGACGAAGTAGGCTTCGTCTTGTATCTTGATGCTGGGAGATCCAACAGTCCGAATGGCTTCATTTTTGTTTACCATTTGGATATCCCACTCATGTGCTTGGAGCTGAGCAAATAGCTCCTTGGGAGTCATCTTGGATAGATCCTTCTCCTTAAGAGATGTGGTTTTCACAAACCAGTCCTCCTTGGGCATCTTTGACAGGATCTTTGCATTAAGCTCTGCATTCGAGTACTCCTTGTCCAAAGACTTCAGCTCGCTGACTATGGCATAGAATCTAGCCTCCATCTCCTTGATGGTTTCACCAGTCAGCATCTGGAATGACTCGTACTTGTCCACCGCAACTTGCAACTTGTTGCGCTTCATCTGATCTGTCTCAGTACAGAGACTATCAATGTAGTCCCAGACATCTTTGGCAGTGTCAAATTGGAGGGCTTCCTCCATCAGTGGTTCTGGGAGAGATGATAGGATTATATCGAGAGCAACGGAGTCCAGCTGATTCCGCCTCCTGTCTTCAGCGTTCCATTCTTCTGGGGGCTTTGGGATCTCAGCAGCTGGTTGATCTCCTAACTGGTGCCTCGTCTTGGTGATCTCGATCGGCCCTTTCTCCAGCACGTCTTTCATCTCCGGATGGACGCTTTTCAGCTGAATGAACGACCTCTTTCGCCATATATCATGCTTCTCCGGTTTGTAGTTCATCAGCTTCGGGACATTCATCTTGTGTACCTGAGCTAATCAACAGACAGAAAGAGTAGAATGCAAGGAAACTTGGATCTCGGTCCTAAGCGACTCAGTGTACGACCAGTCTAGAAAGACCGACCGCGCCTGATACCACTTGATGGTCCCGGTTTTTCAGAGTACAAACGATACGCAGCGGAAATATATAAGTTAATTGTTTCTTGCACGCTACTTGCTCTTACTCAGCTGACAACTGACAACTGGTCAGCTGGTGCTGGTTACTAAGTACGCAGTTGACAACTGGTGACTGGTCAGCTGGTGATGCAATACTTAGAATATTTAGCCAAGTTTGCACAGTTATATCAGTTTCAGAACATACACCAGCACTTGAGTGCTGGGTTTTAAATCAAAATGTAATGCAGAAAACTGATAAATGACAAAAGGATTTATAGTGGTTCGATCAATCGATCTACGTCCACTCTCCAGTCGAAGCACTGGAAATTTCACTATGAGCAATCGGTTACAGGTTGCCTACGATCTATCTCTAGCTGGTGAATGCCTTGTCCACCAGTTCACTAGATCAACCGCTCCCGGTCCTGGTTTCCTCTTCAGCTCTCTTCTGCTGATGGAGTGCGAGCACGTCACTTCAACCTCCACAGCGATTTGGGTGTTTAGTTCTCCCAAGAACGTAAATCCTTTTGCGGCAAAGTTCGCCCGTAATAACTCAAGTGCTAGAATGCACAGGAGCTGCTGTGAACTTTCTCAAAAGAGAAAGAACACCAAATGAGATCTTTAACTTACAAGCTTAAAGCTTGAAGTCTCGTGTTTGATAAATCAACACACGGAAAGCCTTAAGAAAGGCCTCGAAAGTACTTTATGCGTTCTTGCAATAACTTCAGTTCTTTCGGTGGTTGAGCAGAGATATCTGAATATTCAATGTGTCAACCGAGGAAGCGAGAGAGAGAGAGAGCTTTGAATGTTGGTAGTTGCGACGTATTTATAGCCGCAGGAACCGATTCAAACTTTCTAGCCGTTTGGACGCATCCGGAAAGGTGTCAGACCTCGGATGTCCTTCTGACGGCGGCAGGTATGCTTTTCCGGAGAAAGCCCATACCTTAGACCGCTTTATCTGACACAGATCTCTTTGTGTCAGAATGGCTCTCTCTGTCAGTCCGAGGAATAAGACTGGTGTCTTGTGACTGATAGACTTTAAGTTATCCTTCCTTAAAGTCATCCTTTGTCAGTCGATTCCTCAGAGAATCTTCTTCTTGTCTCTACGGCGCTGGGAGAGAGAATCTGGAATTCTGCTGGTAACATCTGACTGGTAGATCATACTGGTGATCTTGTGCTGGCAGTCTCTGCTGGTGACTTGCCCTGGCATCATCAAAGTCTACCAAAT
>JAPKLW010007077.1:0-15805 GCA_026898455.1 Plectranthus barbatus
GGTGAAGTAGAACCAGAAAGGAAACGGGTTGACGTCGTCGTGAGCGGGTTTGGTTGGTGTGGAGGTAGAGGGTGGCGGCGAGTCGGGCGTAGATGTGGGTTTTGGATTGGGTTTACGGTGGCGCAGTGCGGGTGGTGAATCGGGCTCTTCAGTAATGATGGCCATGGTATGGTTGCTAGTGGTGAGCAGCAGACATGAAGATGAACAAGAACAGTGATTGAATCGAGGAAAAGGGTATTTGTTGTAAACAAAGTGTGCAGACTGCAGAGTCAAGATTCAGTCACTCCCATCTTTAAGCACGCGCATCATTCGTTCATGTAAAAGCTTTTGCTAATAATATTATTACATCAGAATGAATTGAAATGTCCCTACCCATGTTTTTTTAAAGATGACATTGTGATTTCTCTCATAAATCTCATCAGAAATAGATCGTAGAAGAGCAAACAGTTGAAGGTAGGATGTATTCGAACCAATTCGAAAAGAGTAGGGTTTTTTTTTTTCAAATTTAGTATTATTTAGTCCAACTTTGAGTTTTTTTATTATATATTTTGAGATTTACTAATTTATTGAGTCTAGTCAAACTTAACCTAAATGAATTTTCTGAATATAGAATATATTTAAAATATTAATTAAAAAAAAGAAGAAATAATATTATATTTACAGTAAAATCAATTTATTTTTATAACTACAAATTTTATTATACTTGTTTTCTTAAATTATTAAAATATTAATTATATAAAGTTAATAATTTTATATTTAATACTAAATTTTTGCTAAGGAACTCGTGAGCACTTTTTTGTAACATCTCCCCCCCATGGACCGATGTCAGGGCCTGCAGTCCGATGCACCCCAACCACATCTCCAGAATTGCACGCAGCCATTTTCTGGAAGGTTGTTGGTAGGAGGGCTTGAACCTCCTCCCTACCCTTTAACATCAATCCCCAAAGGAAGATGTCACCAGTTGAGAACTGGTGACATCTTCCTTTGGGGATTGATGTTAAAGGGTAGGGAGGAGGTTCAAGCCCTCCTACCAACAACCTTCCAGAAAATGGCTGCGTGCAATTCTGGAGATGTGGTTGGGGTGCATCGGACTGCAGGCCCTGACATCGGTCCATGGGGGGGGAGATGTTACAAAAAAGTTTACTCCAAAGCTTAAATTTGACTCATTTAATAAAAATGCTTGGACAAACATATCGAATTGAGACGTAAATAGTTAGATTCATTCATAGATACTTTCAACCATCGGCAGTTTAATAATCAGGGATTTGAAATACAATTGACACATTTGAATCATTTCGAATTAATGCATTCTATTTTTAAATATTATGCAACACAACCACCGTCTATACAAAACTTATGAAGCAAAAAAAAAAAAAAAAACTCGGTGGGTCAGACATTGAGCTCTATTTCTTTCTTACCTATGTCCATCACAGCTATGAAACACTTTTAACAGTATTCATAAAATGCAGGTTTATATCATCTAATAATTTGTGTGCAAAAAACTTGAACGAAACCATCTCTTGCATCTGGTTTCTGTTAAAAAGTCTTGCAAGAGACCTTTTCTATCCACTATTTATGCTGCTTTTCACTTTCCAGAAGGGAAAACAATCAGCAACATACATGGAGTCGGAGACACGACAAATTTCAATCTGCCAACCATTAACATTTCAAAAAATAATAAAACTCATTCTTACCGACTATCATGCTAGCAATAGATGCACACAATAAAAAATGATTTGAAATTATAATGGATAACACAAAATGCAATGGAGATTTACACACTAGTTGTACAAACGAGACAACTAAGATAAGAGAAATGAGAGTCAAAGAACATCTTTTGCTAGCCTCACTGGTTTGTCTTTCAAAAATGCTATGTCACTGTTTGCTGTGGTTAGCAGATGATGGTCTAGCTCCTCCTCTTCACTTTCTCCCGTTGCATATGATGGACCCTGATCGGTTCCATCTTCTGTTTGTAAAATACAAATATTAGCACACCAGTTAGGGGAATATGATCAACAAACAAGCAGAAAGCAAAACACCACATCATCTAATCAAATCATAGATACATTTTCCAGATAAAAAGAGCTGCAAGTCTGCTTGCAGGAGCTACAGCCAGATGCCACATTGCAAAAAACATTCTACGATTTCAAAATTCTATTCATGCATTTGCTGAAAATCAGGCTTTCAGTAAATAAACTCGTGTTCTAGACTTTGGCCCCATTTTTTTTCTTTCTTTGGAGCAGAGCTCTTTCACTTACAGTACATGAAACTTTTAGGAAAAAGAGAATTTATCAAATATTGAAAGAGATGGACATATCCTCCACCTCCTGTATTTGAAACGAGCCAAAACAGATTGCTACAAATTATCATGTTTTACAAGGATAAAAAAGACCAGCTTTCAACTTTCTCGTACTAGTTCGAGGATTTTGAAGCTATCAAGAAAATAAATAAAAAACGTGAAGTTTAACTATGGCACTAGGAATGCATATACGACACATGTCCATCAAGAAATTAGATAAATCCCAAGGTTATTTGGTGATTCATATTTTATAACTAGTTGCAGATGCAGGATCATCTAATTTCACCCCCCAAAAAAATGATTTCGTTTTCACTCCAGCATCATGGGAAGTAGCTTAAGCCTAACAGACATTTCAATCGCACATTAACAACAAATGATGATTGCATGATAAATCACAGATGGCATCCAATCGCATCTCAAGAAACTTGCCTGAACAGATTTCAACATCACCAAGGTGTGTCACTGTAGTAGCCTGGACACTTTCAGGCAGCAGACAGTTACAGAAGGAACCTGAAATTAGAATTAACAATGTAAGAGGGGATGACAGGGGATATTGTCTACCACTTGAAAGTCGAGATTTAAAGATAATAAATGCCCGTATTTGAATGGACTATCAAGGTATGGAATTCCGTCAGACTGTTTACAAGGTGTTTGGTTGAAATGTAACTAAGCATTCAATAACCAGTATCGCCTGGACCATAGAAAGAAGAAAAATACAAAAGAAAGGAAACAAAACCAATTCCATAGTTTCACTTTGGCAGAATGGACTTCTCAAGCAACTTGTTCTAGTAAAATTTAAAGACACAAACAATATGCTCTCTCTTTAGTTCGCGTGCATGGCTGCAGACAGGAGAGAGAGGGAGAGAGTGTTATTTTTTTATTTTTTATTTTTCTGTATAAGTCTGGACAGTAGAGTGTAATTTAAAAATTACCAAAGCCTATGCTTTGAAAACATAGCAGTTTATGTGATTGTCCCAGAATAAAGCTCAGAAATACTATGTTAACAACAGATAAAGAAGATAAATCCTGACAAAAGGATATCATTTTGACTCAGGGCCGGCTCATATCAGACAGTTCCGCTCCAAACATTGATATAAGAATATAAGAAAAATTCCACCCCTTACCTAACCGAGCCAATCGATTAACCCACCCAGGTATAGATTTTCCAGTAAGCTGCTGACAAACTTCATCAGTGAAATGATTGCAATTCTTAGAAATTAGATTGTATGTGTCCCCATGATAGTCGCTGGAGAGATGCTCCATGAATGAACGAAATTCTGAACGAGACAAGTCAGTACTTCCCAAATGGATTGCACGTCTAAAGATAAAGCCAGGGCAACCTCTAGGTTCAACCTCAAATACTCCACTTGTTGGGTACTCATGAGCTCCAAATCCATATTCCAGGCCATGTGCTATTTCATAAAATTGAGAAAATGAATTACAAAAATGTAAAGAAGCATAGCCAAGAATAGCAAATATCTAAACAAAACTTTACATGAAAATGACAAATCTAAAAGTTCAAAAGTTGTATATATGGTATGTCACATTTCGAAATGATAAGGACAGATGATTTTTTCAATGGTATGAATACGAAATTCATTATAAATAACCCATTTTAGGGCCCCATTCTACTCTTTGGCTACTACCAGATATGTTTCCCAGATTATTCATGCAATGATAGGAATAAGATTGGTTCCTTTTGGATGTTACAAAAGAAGTGAAAGAGGATCAATCATATTGGTTGATCATTAGATTTATTTATAGTTACAATTTGATTAGCTTGTATTATATAGATACATTACATTCTTGTTTATTAAAAATAGAATAAACTGTAGATGAAGGGATTATTGAGAAAAAAAAAGAAAAGAAAAGGATGAGCCTGTTGAACTAGAGCAAGCTGTTTGGTCTGATGGATACCCAATATCTCTATTTTATCTTTCTAATCCTTTAACAAACACAAACGACCTTTAATTTTCCTTGCCAATATCAATTTGGTCCAATATTCCACTCTCTCAGTCAATTCGGTAGTGAAGGTTATTGAGTGGTTATACATAGAGATTGTCAGACTTTATTTGACAAGTTAGATAAAACTTATTTCACAGTGAAGGTGCCAACATGACTTCTTTGCCTTCAGCAGGCCTCCGTCTAAGGTAGTGGTCTCTAGCGGTGGCATTTCAACCTTGGCTAAACAAGCAAATTTCCTGTGTGTAGACCCTTCAACACACAGGGTGTTGCTCCAATAGCCTGGATCTCACACGCAGACCGTACAATATAATTGTAGGTAACTGGAGGCGTAGTACGTTACTGTTAGGCACATGAGCTGAGAAGTGTTTCATTATTGATGGTACATTAACATATCTGTATCTATTTCAGTCAAAACGACAAAAGTATAAGAGTCATCCTACTCTCCTGATGAAAAGCAACTATATCAAAGCACACTAAAGGAATCACATACCTAATTGAGAGTGTATAAACAAAAACAGTCATAAATAATTTGGTAATGCAGACATATACACTACACCACTCCTGATTATAGAGATGCGGTGGACTAATACGATTATCTCCTATAAGTCAATAATATAATCAAGTAGCTGTAATTCAATCAATTATCATACGCAAAAAGTTTCAAGAAATTAAAACATACAAGCTAATATAGCAGCGAATATTCCTCCATTGTTGTCAGTGTCCAACAAATACTGACAAAGGCAAGTTATCACTATGAAATGTCGCAATCAATTGCCAAATTATGCTGCTACTCAATGGCTAAGCTAACATTTTCCCTACTGATGCTCAATAAATAGATTAGTAAAATTATCATAGTAAGCAAAAAAAATCCAAACAAATACAGAAAAAGCTGCCCAATCATAAAAAAAGAAACGAGACACGGCTGATCATACCTTCAATGCCGGAATGAAAAATCCCACATCCAAACCAATAAAGTTAGTTGTTTATAGGAGTGAGGTCGTATATATTGAGGTAGAGCGGCGCCTGAGTTTTCTCCGGGTTGTTATTCTCCGCAGGTGAACTATCTGAGCTCGATGAAATCGGAAACAATCGCATCGTATCTAAACACCCCCACAACTACACGTATATCAATCAATATTTATATCTAGACTCGTTTGCTGAATCTCAATATCCTTAAAACTCCAAATATCTATGACAAAGAACAGAAAAATTAGGGATGCAATTACGTTAGGTCGACAGCAAAATCACTTTAATTGCAGATAAATACACAAAAATTACTAGTTTTGCGCAAAAGAGATGAATCATTAATATTGGAGAAACAAAGTTCGACGAATCACAACAAAAACGAAAAAGAAATCGAAATGATTTGTACGCCGAGGGCTATTGTGCAGTGTTCTCACATACTTTCATCGAAACAACACGCCAGAGTGTGAGAATGATACAAAGAAATGTATATATTACGTAGAAAGATGAAATTAGGAGAGAGAAAGCGGTTACAGAGGATTTGAATGGAAAATTAGGCAGATGTGATGTCGGAATGAGGACAGCTTCCCAATCCCATATTGCAGGAGGGAGAGAGAGAGGGGCTGATGTAAGAAAACGTTTAAAAACTGTTTTAAATCAAAATGAGATTTATTTAGCGACTTTGCATATCAATGAAATGAGGAATGGGAATTATTATTATTATTATTTTATTTTTTTTGAAACAAAGGAATGGGAAATTTAATTGGCAATGGCAGTATTTCATTATAGAGTTTTTAATTATATATTGATAAAAGCTTATAAGAAACTATATTACGAATCTTATTTTATGAATGTGTCCAAATCAATTTATGGATAGTTTTTTCATTTCAAACTTTTTAAGTTTTGACGTAGAAAATGGGCTAAAAATATAGATGAGTATAAAACTTTATTTTATTTTACTTAATTTCATATTTTTTTTGTTATATAAAATTTAAAAGAATCCCATTAAAAAAAAAAAAAAAATTTAATCCGCCCAGATCACAAATATTAGGCGGATTTGTTTGCTTTGTAGCTCTTACGAGTCTAATGAGCACCTCTTCTCTGAATGCAGGAAATCACCTGAGGTTTGAGGTCTTGTTAAAATTGGCAAAGTACATAACGACATGGTTGTATTTTATTCTTATATTAGGTTGATCATCTAATAATTGATATGATACTTTCTCTAATTTCCTTTTGTCTTTCTTTAGGTTTGCCCTAGTTTCATTTGTAAAATTTTGCCTAACTTATAATTTTTATTTATAGCATCTATATTTCACAATAACATACTCTCATTGTAATCACCCAAGAATGTATCCAATATCTCAAATTCCATAAATCACATTATTACTGACATCAAAAGATGCACACAATTCTCGAGCACTTAAAATCCAAAAAATATGATCAACGTAAATTTATTGTAAAATTTGCTTAAATTCTTACAAATATCGCTTCGAGAGCTCTTTATCTTGTTTCACGTAATCTTCAAATTGCTGCATATAAATATCAGTTAAAAAAACAGATTGTGCATCGATTAGCCAAACTTTCAGGTCCAAGTGAGTTGATGTGGCTAAAAACTAACCAATGAAGAGCATGAAAATAATTCATCATGGTTTATGTCATATTTCTAACCTTAAATTCTGACTTTAAAAGCAATAACATTTCCATTTGATTTCTTTTTTATCCCCTTAATTACCGCATATGCGTATGAAGTTGATCGCTTTTTTTTTTATTATTGTAAATTATTGATTCCACGAAAATTGATGTTGAAAACAATTACTAATTAATTAGTAAGACGTAAATATTTCAACTACTATTTATACTATCAATTATATGAAATTGTTTTTACAAAACTAAGACAAGAAATTAAAACAAGTAATTTAAACGATAGATTTACGTTATAGTATTAGTACCTCCTTCAACTTCAATTCATGTAAATAAACTTAATCACGAGAGAGAACAACTTGAACTATAGACCAAAAATATATTACATTATACTAAAAAAAAAATATTTTAATTATTCGCATTTTCTTATGGGTGATTCTAAACACAGCTCTAAAATCTCTCTTCACAACCTCTAAAATATAAATGAAATTTTTAAGATTATTTTATTCTTATAACCTCAATTAAAAAACTAAAATGCAGCCAATTTTTTTTTCCCACTATTCTTCTTAAATTAAATTATTTTTTTCAAAGCGGCTATTGAAACGTAAAACTAAATAGACTTCTTTATTGCAAAATTATGCTCCCATGTTATTATAATCATTATCAAAGTTGTCAATTGAATCGTCCATAACAAAAATTTCGCACATTAAATATTATAATTTGATTGAATTTTTATAGAATAGTGATTTTAAAATTATACATGAATACAATAATTCAAAATCTTTGAATGAAATAAAAATGAGGCCATGTATTCAATTTGAAAACTTATAAATTTTGTGCAGGGTAAAAGAAATTAAAATATAAAAAAGAGTAAAGAGTAAAGAAATTGACAATAATAAATCTTGATAAATTTATTGTCCTATTTCAGAGGAAAAAAAGTCGATTAGATCATAGAAAAGGAAGTGTGAATTAATGAAAGGGAGAAGAGCGAACTTGTAGAGATTGAGTATTTTTTTTTTTTAAAGAATTAAAAAAAAAAATTCTGGTTCATATTCACCCAATAAAGAAGAAGAAGTGAGGCTATAAAGTTTTATTTTATTTTTAGGGATTTTATAGGATTACAAAGGCAACAATGTAAATTAAATAACTTTTATTATTTTGAGTTATTTACGGGCTGTAAAGAGAAAAAATAGGGCTGTGTTTAGAATTACCCTTTTCTTATATCTCAATCATTATTGTGATCAATTTAGTGGTTCGATTTTATTTATATTCAGAATAGAGTATTTTTAGGTCTAATTTTTTTTTTTTTTTTGAAGGGGTGTTAAGTTGGTATGTTGACATGATTAGAATTACACTTTGTACATACAGAAACACGAGGATTTGTCATTTGATGACACAGAGAGCTAGTGTGAAACTGATTGAGATAAACACACAGTAGAATGAGAAAAACATCCAGCTTCATCTAGAAATGACTCTCATGAAACGATTGAGTGAGGAGAAGATTCCTGCGGCTTGCTCAAACAGAGATGCTCCTCCTTTCTCTGAGTTACCTTGTCCACCAAATATTATCTGCCCAAACCCCCCACCAAATAATAAGTCTCATATGATTATGATTATGATTATGATTATCAACAGGCTAATGTTAATTGTTTGGGTATAACACAATCCATTTCTGAGTTAGTTATTTGAAGATGAGAGAGAGAGAGAGAGAGAGTAAAACCTCGAGATCCTCTATGTCAGGACGTCGTATCAGTTCCTTGGCAAGCAAATACCTGTTGGGCCTATCTTTATCATCAAAGAACACCTTCCACAGCCTGAGTGAGTACTCAATCCGTACAAATTATTCAAAAACAGAAAGTCTCACTTGAACATATATATATGCATTATAAATTAAAAACTACTTACTTACCCTGGGTAACATCTAAACACAGCACCTGTTGGAAGAGGCTTCATCGAGTACACCACTGTAAACTTGCTGTCCACAGAAATCATGTATTAGTGAAATCATTTTATTAATACCGACCACAAAATTCCCTCTCATTATTCTGTTAGCAACACAAAGGCACATTGTTTCAGCTGAAATTAAACTAAAAGGAAACCACCCCCCAAATGCCCAAGTAAGTAAGAAGGGTATAGAAACAATAGTGGCTTTGAGACTTTTTGGAGTGACAAAGGAAAAACCCAAGGCGAATGAGATGAGATTGCTTAAGCCATCCACCTTGATTTTTAGTTGGGAAAAAATTATAACCTCAAGTACGTAGGATTACGGAAATATATCCTATAGTATTAATGTTGTTAGGAATTCTATAGTTTTAATGTTGTTTAATAAAAGAGATTAACAAGTACCTTAAAAAGTCCCTCCGTAACTGGCGAACATTGATCCCAACTCCAACATCCTCACTAATAAGGCGGGGGTTCCACATGATAAGAGGCCTAGGCTAACAAAGTACATATGCGAACCTCGTCTTAGCTGAATTAATGCTGCTATTATAATCAGTTTAACAATAGAATGATTGTTTGGTTCATTCAATACCGGATCATCTGAGAGCTCAGATGCAATTTTCTGAACATATGCCAGCATCTGATAATCAGGAACCACCATTACAATAATCTCGTCCTCGCTGCTCACCGGCTTCCGGTCACCTAAACTGGATGATCATTGATCACATAAGAGTAGCAGAGGGAGGTTATTTAACATTACTCCATATTTAAGATCATCAATCCTTCATTTCTAGACCAATGGTCCTTCTTTACTGATATGTCGAATGTTCAAGAAATCTTGGTGTAAATCATTCTTTTCAAACTCAATAGAATGCATAAGCTCTGTAGAAAACCAATCTTTCAAGGGCTTTCTCTTGGAACATTTACACGCCAAGAAATGTCAAAGCAGTGGAATTATATTGATTCATCCGTATCTAATCTATCACTTGCCCTGGATTAACTTCCAACCTCGGAAGTTACAATTAGATTTAAGGGCTCATTGGAAGTTTTTATAACTAACAGAACATAATAGCCATTGATCATAAGAAATAAATTTCTGAGCATGATTTACCTCGAGAAACCAAATGTAGCATCCTTCCACCGATATTTTAGAAGCGCAGCAGCATCTGGAAATATGGCTTTAACTCTCTACACAAATATAAAATTTGCATCTCATTTTGATATTATGCTAGGATAAACTAAGATAAAGAGGCACATGAAAGTAAATAGATACAGTGCTTCACAACAAAACATTGGTAATGCAAACCAATACAGGGTACGTAGAAATACTGAGAGGATGGCAAATTTGATATTACTGAGGTGGGGACATGGATAAATTGAAAAGCAGATCCTTAAATCTCAACGCTGGTCAGATATACTTCTATGTAGACTATCAGAGACTTATTCATGTATAAGTCAAGCACATGGAAAACCTACCTGGCCTCCTGTTTCTTCTATAAGTGTGTCCAAGAAGACCTTTGACAGCTCCCAAAGCTCAGCTTGTGCTCCTTCATCATCAAGAAACTGCAATTGTGGAATTAATAGCTCCACCTACAGTATAAAAGAGAATATTGCAATGTCATAAGTACAATGATCTGGTCATGCAGTTAAGTTACTACAAGTATAAGATAGATCAGCATAAGCTTCTCATGGATGTTGTTACGAGTCAAAATAAATCTGGCCCATTAGAGAACAGATCCAATAACGAAGCTCTTATGATTCATCATTCGAAGGCCTAAATCCGCACCCAGGATTAGGCAAGCCTAGAGGAACATAGAAGGTTCCAAAAGGTTCCATTCAGCCAAAGATACGAGTTATGAACATAGATTAGATAGTTTAACTTAAATCTATGTAAACTCCTCTGTAAGGACAAATCCCTTATTTATAGGAGGATATCCTAATTCCACAAGGATAGGGACAACTCAATACTTGTGCATAAATAGGCCTGAATGGGTTCACTAGGGCAATCAGGCTTTGTAAAGACGATTCTTCCTCTATATTCAATTAATAAAAGTTCAATTCTCATTTAGAATTTTCTTCCTTGTTCCACATAAAATCTCCCACAACAGATGTAAGGAGTTCCTTCGTCCAACTTGGCTTTCGTAAAAAATGAGTCACTCTGGATTGGAAAAACAATTTAAACACACACAGATTCTACTGAACAATTTCCCCCCAAACCTCATTCTGAACAGCATCTTCTAAGCAAGTAGAGAAAGAGAACCGATTTGAAATAAGTTTATTTGAAAAAAAATAATTAACAACCACATTTAACTACTCCCTCCGTCCCATGTAATTAGTCCCATTTGGTTTTGGCACGATAACCAATGTTAGTGAGTGTAGTGGAATTAATATTTTATTGATGAGTGTAAAAAAGTTTGCCATTTTAGGAAATGGGACAATTAGATGGGACGGACAAAAAAGGCAAATGGGACTAATTTCGTGGGACGGAGGGAGTATTAAAGAAGATAAAAAAAAAGACCAGATTCGAGAAAGAAACAAACCAGTCTATGGTAATGAAAACAGCAAAGGCAGAAATTTGTCTTTTAAGTTCATTTTCATGCCATTAAGAGCAAAGTTTCCAACATGAAAGTACTCTTACTACAGCCTCACAAACCCTCATCCACAATTTCATCCACGGCAACCAACAGAAATGATGCTGAAACCCCCGCAAACACTTACTATGGCTCTTGCTCCTCCTGAAGAAACAAACTCCGCACTTGCTTGGCCCGATTGACGAACGGCACCCTCCAAATCGGAAGGCAGGCAACTGAAAATAAGATGAAACATTAATAATCCACACTAAAAAAATTCCGAACCAGAAATTGAAATCTACAGAAGCGGGCACACCTGTCATCCTCTTCTTCTGCGACTTGGAACTGAGGTAATTGTGGATCATCATCATCAACAACTGGCTCGATGTCAGTATCCTGACCTTGAAATTTCTCAAATTTGGCGCGCGAGATGAGCCTGAGGCGGTGGATTCCGGTGAAGGGAGCAGCCGCGGAGGATGAGGAGAAAGGAGAGGCGGAGGGAAGCCTGGGGGTTGAGGGGAGGCGAGTGTGAGCAGCGGCAGCCATGCTTGAGTAAGTTGCAGAAGCCATGTCTCCCCCTTCAACTGCCTCACAGCTACAAGATTTTCAGATAGAATTTTAAGCTGTAGAATCAGCTAACAAGGTAACGGTATCATCCGCCAATGGCATTGTTCCACGTGTATCGGCTGCTAATCGAACTGGTCCGGGTCGTCTCGGGTTGTTTTAACCCGCCCCAGTTTTTTAATTCCAAATAATTTCTAATTCTATTCTATAAAATACGTAAATTTGAGCCATTTCTACCAATAATAATAATAATCAAAATAAAACGTAGAATTTATTTTTTTTTATTTTGCTAATAACAATAAAATACTACATAATAATACTTTGATAATCTTATCAGTAGCTTCATTTCGTTCCTAATTGTTTGCCTAGTAGTAAATTATGATACTTCCAAACAAATTATTCCAAATATTAATGATAAATGTATTACTCCATTTGATATTGTGTGCCTTCACTATTTTGTTGTTTAATCAAGCCAATCTTGAATAATCAGTGGAAGTTTGGATAGTATGATTCAATTCATTTAACGAAATACTCTAATGTCCATCACGGACACATGTAAGTAAATTTACGAATGATATGAATGTAAACCTTTATTTTTTTTTAAACCTTTATTTTTTTTTGTCCCATTCGTTCGGGGTGTAGTGGTTATAACACATTATTTATGATTGAGAGATCACATGTTTGAGCTTCCAAGAAGACATCTAGGTATGTAAGTGAGTTTGTGTGTTTAAGATTATTGTACACTTATTAAAAAAAAAAAAAATTCCCTTACTTATCGAAGGGCATTAAAGGAAAGAACTTCAAAGAGTTCCTTTTTTATGCTTACTTCAGACAAGGCTTCAGATCTAAACTAAAAAAGAGAGAAAATGAACAGATGAGATTCAAATAAGAAGAGATAAGAGAGAAAATAGTAATTGTCCCATGTGTAGTTTTGAAACACTTCTGTGACCAAAAACTCATAGGTTCGAGCTACCCGGGAATATCTGGGTGCATGTGTTTAAATAAATGGATTACTATTAAAAAAAGAGAGAAAATAGTAGTACACAAGAATGATATAGGGAAATCACCCCTACACACCAAATACAACAAAATAAAGCAGAACTTCTTTCCCAACTATAATGAACATATACAAGAGACTATGCGGCCCGACAAATTAAACAACAAGAACAAAACTGTTTTTGCTACTCAAACATTGATTCATTCTATGCAATGCAATGCATCCAAGAACATCACCTCCTTTTCTCCATGAAATCCATTCTGGATACAAAATTGAACGTCCACCTAATTTATCCCAAGTTCTTTAACTGCGGCAATTTCGGGGGTTGATGGCTAATCAAATTTGCCCAGAGATTCCCCAGTGTCACAAAACACTCTTCATTTCCCCGCGTTACTATCTTTAACTCTGCTTAAAAGGGATAATGCAGTTAGCAGAATATCATACAAGTTGCCCATACATCTCACACCAGACAATCGAAAACAGATCGAGCATTGCTCATCACAACTTTAGTCTCCTTCTATTTTATAATATGAACACTTTCCAGATTCAATACATAAAATAAAACCACTCTTCTCTAAGTGATAAATCTTCAATGAGTTCAAAAGATAAAAGCTACCATGCATTTATTTTAGGAGGAGAAATCTATGCTGTAAGAAACAATTGAAAAGGACAAAAACTAAGTTACAAAGAAGTTCAATCTGAGTTTGATGAAGTTGTGTACCTGGTACCACTCCTGCTGTTAGGAGAGAGAGACGACACCTAGATTCTTTTTCTGCAAAAACATAGTTTTCAAGCTCTAGTACATCGAGACCAAGGATTTGTTTAATAGACTTGAGCAGTGGCACATCATCCGAAGAAGTTGGCGCCAATACACTCGAAAGAGCTTCTTCAAGTCCTGATGTTGACCAGACTACGTGGCATTCCTCTAGTAACATAAAGATAGATGGTGAATCTACTGAACCTGATAAAACCCAGGGCTTGAAAAGTTTGGCTGAGGCTCCAAGAACTACAACCAGCCTGTAGATCTCTCCAAGGGCTAATACAAACTTCCTTCCTGTTTTCAGAGTTCTCATTTTAGAGACTTAAGATGGAAAAACAAACATATCAAGGGCCCCAAACAAAGACAGCCTGATTCATCAATCCAGGACTTATTATTTAACACCATAATGTACTCTATGCACCTAATCTACATCTCTGTTCTCAGAGAGACTAATCTTGTGCAGCGGATCCTCTCAACATGCTAACAGAGTGCTTTAAGTAGAATTACCTTGAGGTTCAGACATTAACTGGCTTTGAACATGCTTTACCACTGCATCAGTCCAAATTCTGGCACCGTGTTTTAACTCTTGGGCGCAGACAGATATCATCTCAAACCATAAGGAAACATACAGCTGTTGTTCCTCAAGTGTTCCTATGTTCAAGATCTTAAGCATTGCATTTGTATGTCTCATGAGTTCCCTAGATGATCCCAGGTCTTTGTCCGCCTATTAAGCATCAAATACAGCATGAGTGGTAAGGAACCAGTATGCACATAGAGAAAGGAAGAAAATACAAAGAATCCAAATCAAATAAAGATGTTGGTGCTACATACTAGCAACAACTTCTGTGATAAGTGATATTCTGACTCAAGCCTATGGAATTGTGGCTCCAACAAAACTTGAGCAAATTCATTTAGACGACTCTCTCTTGTACGGTGATCCTGCAAAGAGTCATCTTCAACGAAGTTCATTTCATCACAGGCCAACTACAAAATATCGAGGAAATAGTCACAAATTAATCCATATATAAATATGCAAGACATAAGGTCAAGAAATAGAAGTTACTTGTGCAAGACCTGGCACATACATTTCTAAAAGACTGAATCAAGAAATTGAGTTCACCAAAAGATAGACATCAACAGCTTATTAACAATCTAAATATTTTGTATCATGGTAAAACCAATTCTTTCACTAGGAAGCAACTGTCTGATTGGGATGCTAACAAAATTAGTAATTCTATAATAAGTTAATCACCAGCGGGCGTCACACCTAACTACTTTATAGCTGGGGATATTGAGTATGTTTAGCAAATCAACACTTACAATAATCAAATTTGAATCATAAACCAACCATTGAAAGGCAAAAGTGGATCATTATTTGTTCACCTGGAACTCACTATCAAAAGATGAAGCTCTTCCACCTTGACCAAAAATGGCAACATCACCCTGGGTATTCTAATAAAAAATCAGCAATTTATGTGAAATTAGCAATGGTATGTAAGGCGGGTAAAATTGATATTCAACTATTCAAGGGGATGAAGTTTTATTGTAGTTTCACAGAACAACACAGAAGAAAAAAATATAACAAGCAGAAGAGAAATGCGTGAAACTGCCTTTACTAGTAAATACCTTTAGCATATCATCATGGTGTTTCAAGACAAAGCACAACTCTTCCTTCAATTTTAAATAAAACTCTAAATAAGTATCCAGATTCAACTTTGATGATACACTCCTATATGTATCTTCTGTGCAACTAAGAGAAGTCTCAATTTCAACTCCTGTCGGTGAAGCATCCTTGAAGTCCCACAGACTATCATCATCATCATCATCTTCTTCTTCTTCTTCTTCTTCCAAATTGGAACTTGAAACTACACTGGATGGATTCAACTGATTTTCAATGACGTTATGCACATTGGTTGTGGAAGAAGTCTGTTCAGCTTGGCTGTATAAGCTTGATATCATATCATGGATAGAATTAGCATGGCCTGTAACACGATCACTTCTTTGTGAAGAAATAGCTTTGTGCGCAAAAATTTCTTGAACGTCTGAAGAATTGCCGCTTTCTGGCTCTTCATCACCAAATATAGAGAGGGGAATTGCGCCTTTGT
>JAPKLW010007078.1:0-15803 GCA_026898455.1 Plectranthus barbatus
TATATATATATATATATATATGATTTTTATGATTTAAGATAGATTAGAAAGTATCATGATTAGGAAAGAATAATTAATTAAAAATTAATCAATCATTGATTTATGAAATCATTTATATGCATGGATATATTCCTTAAATATGCATATTCCATGAATATCTAAGATCTTAGAATAGAATTACTTAGAATTTCTAATATTTAGTTTGTAATTAATTCTCAACCCTAAATGTAGAAAATTAGAAATAATCATGATTAATTTATTGCATATTTGTTTATAATGTACGCTAATTAAATAAAAAAGTTAGTAAATAAAAATCATAACTTATTAATCTTACATAACCCAAATTATATATATAATTTGATAAAACGTTGAAGATTTGATTTTTTCCCCATTTATGTAATAAAGTAATATGAAATTAATTGATACATAAAATCAACATTTTATTAAAGAATTTCAAATCAAATCTATAATTTATTATTACCATTTTTTGCACTATAAATACACTCATTTATAGAAAAAAATGCAATAATATTCTAATGTATAATTATATATGGAAATCTTACTTCATTATTAATTAATTGAATAGTTCAATTAATGAATCATTAATGAACTATAATTTTCCATATTTATCATCCGGTATTGTTTTAATATATATATATATATATATATATATATATATAGATTAATAAATAAATATTTTATTTTATTTTTTTTATAATTATTTAATTGTTGTTAAATTTGAATTGTCATTTATATCAATATAATTTTATTTAAGTATTATTACCATATTAATTATTTTTTTTAATTTTATCATGTTAATTCTATCAAATTATTGTTGTTTTAAAGTTTTACCGGGTTCTTATTGCGTTTATCCAATCAAATCATTATCACACTAACAAATCAAATTCATGTCATTATCACGCAATTTTTTAAATTTGAGTTTTAACAGATTGAATGTGGATGGAAACTTAGCAAATCAAATCACTAATGAATAAAAATGGCCAATAGTAAAATATTGTAGAGAGAGAGAGAGAGAGAATTAGTGGTACGAAAGTGAGAATTTGGACCACAATATTAGGTTAGGACGAGAAGAGAAGCATGCAACAGTAGAGTAAGGCACGCGTTCTGTCCCTTCCTCACCCCTAAATCCTGATTTCTCTCCTCTCCTCTCCTCACTCTACAAAAGCCTACTCCTATCCCTATATTCCTATTCATATATTCCTCTTTCCTCTTGGCTTTTTCCCTCCCTTCAACTATTATCCTCCAATTCTCAATCATGTTTATACTTGTTATTTTTATTTTGTTGGGACAGGAAAGAATGTATAACATGATAACTCAAGCCTATCATAAATCCCTAAAACACTATTCTTTACCTTTTCGTTAAGGGTTAAATCCATAATCTAGAGTCTATTCTCGAAAGCGTAGAACGATTTTACCACTATTTTATTTCAAGAATAAACAAATGATACTGATACACATGTAGGAAAAGAATGAAGATCTATTTTATTTAAGTGTCTATCAACTAGTTAATTTGTGAAGTCTATATATACAAGTCATTTAGTTTCTAGGATTTATCGTATCAATATGTTATGAGTGAGAAATAATATTATCTGAGTAGACCGGTGTTAGTAGGATTTCTTTAAAAGAATTGATAAAAATTTAAAGAGTTGTAAGTATCCATATACATTACACATTCAATATACATAAACCAAAGGCAAATTATGTTATTTGTATATTATTTCAAGAATTAATCCAAAATTCCATCAAGATAAACCCTTGTTTTCCCCCTAATTATTCCATCGGATTTTTCTTCAAAAGCTAATAAAGGAAACAATATCTAATTTTATATAGTTTTATATTTATGATTTCTTGTATCTTTTTCTTGATTTATATCACTAATTTTTGTAATATTTTGGAATTTGTGAGAGTTCACCAATGTGAATGGCATCCTCCATTGCCACTCCTTTCCTTACACACCTCAATAAAACGGACGCGCAAAACGCAAGCATTGGCATATCTCAAAAACTGGATTGTCAATGCTATTTCACGCCCATGCACCAGCATCTCTTGGTTGAATGCTTTTGCCTCGACAGTCTATATCATTAATCGTCTGCCTTCATTAGTTCTGCAAAATAAATCTCCTTTTGAGGTGCTATTTGGTTATACTCCGAATTATTCCAGCTTTCGACCTTTTGGTTGTCGACTTTTTCCTTTCTTACGAGACTATGCTGCTAATAAACTCTCGCCTCGCAGTCATCCTTGTGTTTTCTTGGGTTATAGCTCTGTGTATAAGGGTTTTCGATGCCTCGATCCTATATCCTCGCGTGTTTATGTTACGCGTCATGCTCATTTTGATGAGACATTATTTCCATTTTCTAGTGGGCAGTGTGTTTCTTCTCCGGTAAACTTGATATTATTAGTTTTCTCGATAATGATCAATCATCATCTGCATGGATGCCTGCTATGTAGGAAGAGGTTGATGCTTTAAACTCGAATGATACTTAGGATTTGGTACCTCGACCTCCAGACATCAACATTGTTGGTTCAAAATGGGTTTATCGATCCAAGTTTCGTGCTGATGGTTCTATCGAGCGACATAAAGCTCGTCTAGTTGCACAAGGATTTTCTCAAATACTGGGTTCAGATTTCTCCCATACTTTTAGTCCAATTGTTCGATCTGTTACCGTGCGTGTCATTTTAGCTCTTGTTGTTCTTCGTGGTTGGTCACTTCATCAGCTCGATGCCAAGAATGATTTCCTTAATGATGTTCTTGGCAAGCCTGTTTATATGTCTCAGCCGCATGGGTTCGTGGATTCACGTTTTCTTGATCATGTTTGCCGGCTCAAAAAAGCTTTATATGGTTTACACCAAACGCCTCTAGGGTGGTTTCAGCGTTTTAGTAATTATCTTCTTGGTTTGGGTTTCTCTTAGAGCAAATCTGATACACTTTCATAAGGGCTTTTCTATTATTTTTCTACTCCTTTATGTTGATTATATTATCCTTACTGGTAATGATCCGTGTGTACTTCGGAACTTCATCAATCGCACTCATCGAGAGTTTGATCTTAACAATCTTGGATGTTTGAGTTAGTTCCTTGGTCCTAAGGTATCTTACACGTCTGATGGTATTTTTCTTAGGCAATCCAAGTACACTCATGCTATTGGTTGCCGGAGAAGTCTTGGTTCGTGAGGGCACACCTTTTCACGATCCCACCTTGTATCAGTTTCTTGTTGTTGAGCTGCAATATTTGACCATAACTCGTCTGAATCTCTCGTATGTTGTGAATCTTGTTAGTCAATGTTGAGAAATTTGGCTAAGTTTCCTTTCCCCAGTAGCTACTTGTTTAGATTCTAGTTTTGGTGTTTTGGTGGATCAAATCCTAAGTCCTACCAGCTTCAGTTGTCTCTAGATAGCTCTAGTTCTCAAATGTAAAGTCCTGTTTAGGTCTTTTGAGTTGTAAGTCGCAGCTGATCAAGACTCATGCTGGCACTGTTCGCCAGCATGAGAAGTACTTACCACTGGTTACTGTTCACCAGTTGGGAAAGTCTCATCCGAAGGCGGCTGACAAAGACTCGTGCTGACACTGTTCATCAGCATGAGAAAGAGCTAATGACTGGCACTGTTCACCAGTTGGGAAGGATTTCACCAGCAGGCGGCTGACAAATCCTACCAGCAGAATACGTGTTCTCACTGACACTATTCACCAGCAGTGAAGTCACCAGTCATGGGAGATTCCAAGAGTTAACATCAGACATATTGGTAGACTTAGATTGTGCCAGCGCAAAGTCACCAGCAGAGACTGCCAGCACAAGATCACCAGAATGATCTACCAGTCGGATGTTACCAGCAGAATTCCAGATTCTCTCTCCCAGAGTCTTAGAGACAAAAAGAAGATTCGTCGAGGAATTAACTGACAGAGTATGACTTTAAGGAGGATACCTTAAAGTCTATCAGTTCAAGACACCAGTTCCGATTCCTCGTACTGACGAATAGTGCCGTTCTGACATAAAGAGATCAATGTCAGATAAAGTGGACAAAAGCATGGCGCTTTCCGGAAATTCCTACCTGCCGCCGTCTGAAGGACATGCGAGGACAGAGACCTTTTCCGGATGTGTCCAAACGGCTAGAAGATTTGAATGGGATCCCGCGTCTATAAATAGGTCGGAACTACCAACATTTAAGACGCTTGCTTCCTGACATTCAATACTCTTGACCTACCGAAAGACTGCAAATTTATTACGCTCAAGCAAGTAGAAGCAAAGCACTTTCGAGGCCTTTCTAAAGGCTATCCGTGTGTTGATTTATTCAAACACGAGACTTCAAGCTTTCAGCTTGTAAGTTCTGATCTCTTTGGTGTTCTTTCTCTTCTGAGGAAGTTCACAGCAGCTCTTGTGCCAGCCAGCACTTGAGTTATTACGGGCTTTTGCCGTATTGAGAAGATACGTTCTTAGGAGAACTAAACACCCAGTGAAGCTGTGGAGGTTGAAGTGACGTGCTCGCACTCCACCAGCTGATCAGAGTTGAAGAAGGACAAGGCCTGGAGCGGTTGATCTAGTGAACTGGTGGACGAGGCATTCACCAGCTAGAGATAGATCGTAGGACGCTTGTACCCGATTACTCTTAGTGAAATTTCCAGTGCTACGACTGGAGAGTGGACGTAGATCAGTTGATCGAACCACTATAAATCCTTTGTCTTTTATCAGCTTTCTGCATTTCATACTGATTTAAAACCCAGCACCCAAGTGCTGGTGTATATCTGAAAACTGATATAACTGTGCAAACAAGGCTAAAAATATTCTAAGTCTTGAGCTACCAGCTGACGAGCCAGTCGCCAGTCAGTTGAGTACGCAGAGTGCAAGTTGACTTACCAGCTGACAAGGTCCCAGTCAGCTGAGTAACCAGCAGAGTGCAAGAAACGATTAATCACATTTTCCGCTGCCAAGTTATACCCTGATAATCCGGGACCAACAAGTGGTATCAGAGCAGTCGGTTCTTATAGACCGATTGTTTCTGAGTCGCTTAGGACCGAGATCCACGTTTCCTTGCACTCCTTTGTTTGTCTGTTGATTAGCTCAGGTACACGAAGATGAATACTCCGAAGCTACTCGACTACAAGAATGTGAAGCATGATATATGGCGAAAGAGGTCGCTCATTTCTCTGAAGAGCATCCATCCGGAAATGAAAGATGTACTGGAGAAAGGGCCAATCGAGATCACCATGATACATCACCAGCTAGGAGATCGTCCAGCTGCTGTGATCCCAAAGCCTCAAGACGAATGGAACGCCGAGGACAGGAAGCGGAATCAGTTGGATTCCATTGCTCACGAGTTGATCCTGGCTTCTCTTCCAGAGTCGCTGATGGAGGAAGCCCTCCAGTTTGACAATGCCAAGGGAGTATGGGATTATCTTGATAGCCTATGTCAAGAAACTGATCAAATGAAACGCAACAAATTGCAGGTTGCGGTGGACAAGTATGAGTCCTTCCAGATGCTGCCTGGAGAAACCATCAAGGAGATGGAGGCGAGATTCAACGCCATCGTCAGCGAGCTAAAGTCCCTGGACAGGAAGTGCTCAAATGAAGATCTTAATGCCAAGATCCTGTCCAAGATGCCCAAGGAGGACTGGTTCGTGAAGACGACAGCTCTCAAGGAGAAGGACTTATCCAAGATGACTCCCAAGGAGTTATTTGCTCAGTTGCAGGCACACGAGTGGGATATCCAGATGGTAAACAAGAATGAGGCCATCCGGAACATGGGATCCCCCAGCATCAAAGCTCAAGACGAAGCTTACTTCGTCAAGAAGGACTTCAAATGGAAGCACAAGAAGCCCTTCCATGCTGACAGACCTGCTGCCCAGCACAACCAGCAGAAAGAGATCCCAACCACATCGGGATCTAACTCAAAAGACAGCGAGAGCTCTATCGCTGACCTTGAGCAACAGATGAAACGACTGGCTGTCCTTCTGGAGAAAGCCAAGTCAAAGCAGGGAGTATCTCTGAGCTCAACTGACGGAAAATTCTTCAAGAGAGCTCCCCGTGCTTGCTACCAGTGCCAATCCCCTGATCATTTAAAGTTTGAATGTCCACAGGTGGACAAAAATGAGCGGGAAAGGCTAAAGAAGCTCTTTGAAGAGCGCGCCTCCAAGGCCGTTGCCAAGGCTATGCTGACCAGGACTGAAGTGCCTGACATTCCTGACCATGACGACGGAGAGTATGAGTCAGACGAAGAGTCAGAAGAGGAAGCTCTACTGGCACTCATGGCAGCCTTTGGCGAGGAATCAGCTGAAGGAAGTGCTGACAGTGAAGAGGCACTTGCAGCTGATGATCAGGTACAATCATCAGCTTCCCCAATGCATATCATGCCTTCTATCAGTTTAGACGATTCTGAGTCGCGTTGCTCCGACTCAGAAGCTGTCACTATAGACATTCTTCAAAAAGAATTCTTAAAATTTTATGAAATAAAGAATGTCTTGGCTGGCGAAAATACTTCGCTGAAAGATCAAGTTTCTATTTTGACCAAGGAGATTGAAAAATCGAGGTCAGTCAGTGAAGAGCTAGCCACTTTGAAAAAGACTCACTTTGAGTTGCTCCAAAATTTTCAAATTACAAAAACTGAGCGAGATAATTTTCACAATCTCGTTCTGGAGCAAGAAAATAGAATAAATTTTCTAAATAAAGGCTCAAAAGACTTGGAAGCAGCTCTAAGTCATTGGAGAAAGCCTTCTGATAAGTCTGGGTTGGGATTTACAAAGGATTTGAGCAAAAACCAACCCGAACTCTCAGCTCATAAGGGTAAGGGCAAACTGGTAAATGCATCAGCACCAGCTGGTAATACCAGTCAGTCCCGAATGGCTGATCAGCACAGGAATAATAAGACCAGATACATAGGTGAGTCATCACGACAAAATCCTGAACTGGCAAGATCCTCTGCTGACAGGACGCCAGCATACCCGAAGACGCAGACTAAGCCGAAATATTCTAAGGCAAGGAAGTCAGCGTCAGCTGCCAGTGGAATCCGACAGCCAGCACCAGCTGTCCAGAGATTCCACGCCCAACCTTACAAGTATGCCAGTTGCCAGCATGCTTACAAGGGATCCAAATCTCAGCGGAATACTGAGAGAAGGATATCTCCCGATAGGAGGAACACCTATTGGAGGCCTGAGCCCAATCAAAACCTTTTCTCAAGGGCTGGGAAGGCTAATCATCGTGGTCCACAATTCCAGAGACCACCAAGGCAACACAAGAGTCGGAAAGAAATCTCCGACACCCTCGGAGGAAGAATACTTCCAGAGGAACCGCACACACAGCCACACCTTCCAAAAACAAATCCATGCATTATTTTAAAAGGAAGGGAAAGGCCACAAGTGATGTCAGCAAGGGTAACACCGAGCTGAAGATTACTCAAGTCTGGATTCCAAAAGGAATGATCCAGAGATCTAACCCTGCAGGACCCGCTGATGATCGGGGACCTAAATAATTTCATTTTCTTGCAGGAACAGGATCATGCAACACAGCTTCAGAGATCGAGCGAGTGGATCATAGATAGTGGTTGCTCGGCTCATATGACTGGTGAGGAGTTCTTATTTTCTGAGCTCACCAAGGTCAGAGGACCCCCAGTTATTTTTGGTGATAACTCCAAGGGCAGAGTTATTAGCAAGGGCTGCATCGAGAAGGATGATGTCAGAATTGTGAATGTATCCCTTGTCACCAATCTGAAGCACAACCTCCTGAGCATCAGTCAGCTGTGCGACAATGGTTATACCATTGTGTTTGACAAATCAGGGTGCCAGATCAAGAATGAAGAGTCTGGCGAGACCAAGCTGAAAGGTGTCAGGAAAGGAGGTCTCTATGTTGTTGACTGGCAAAGCGGGAAGACTGATACATGCTTTGTAGCCACCAGTTCCATGGAAACTAACTGGCTGTGGCACAAAAGGTTAAGTCATCTAAATTTCAAAACTATTAATTATCTAACCAAGCATGATCTTGTAGATGGTCTTCCCAAGGGCGGGTTCAAGAAGGAAGGAATTTGCAAAGTTTGCCAGCAAGGCAAACAAACTAGGAAGTCCTTCAAGAACCAGTCGCCAGTCTGCCCCAGTACCAGTCAAGTACTCGAGTTGTTACACATGGACCTGTTTGGACCAGTAACACCGCAAACCATTGGAGGAAGACGATATTCGCTGGTGGTAGTCGATGACTACTCACGCTATACCTGGGTAAAGCTTCTCAGAACCAAGGATGAGGTGAAGATCATTCTTCCAGAGTTGATCATCCAAGCTCAGAAACAGAGAGAAGCTGTGGTGAAGCGAATTCGATCAGACAATGGGACTGAATTCTGCAACAGTCTGCTGATGGATTTTTGCGCGGAGGCCGGGATCAAACATGAGAGATCTACTCCAAGGCAGCCGCAGCAGAATGGACTGGCAGAACGTAGGAACAGGACGCTGAAAGAAGCGGTCCGGTCCATGCTGGCTGAGTCCGGCTTGGGACAGAGTTTCTGGGGAGAAGCGTTGGTGACTGCCTGCTACACTCAGAATAGAAGCGGGATCAACGACAGACTCCAGAAAACTCCCTACGAAGTGTATTTTGGTCGTAAGCCTTCTATAGCTCATCTTCGTGCATTCGGTTCACCATGTTATATCCATAATAATGGGAAGTCGAAGTTAAATGCTTTCTCGCCTAAGGCTGATGAGGGTGTGTTTGTCGGATATGGACATCCCTCTCACAAGGGCTATAGAGTATTTAACAAGACTACCCAGCTTGTGGAAATAACATGCAATGTTGTTTTTGATGAAGCTACTTTAGTGCGCAGGACCTTACGCCAACTGGCTGAAGATGTTCCAGCGGTCGAGGATGTCAACGACCAGTTGGGCAGGAATTCTTCCGATGCTCAACCAACTGGTTCGACTAGACCTATGAATGGATCATCTTCTCAACCAGTTACCTCAGGTGCCCATCAGCAACCTGAGAGGGTCGGTGATGCAAATGACCTTGCTGAGACCTTACACTCAATCTCCCTGAGTGGATCTAGCAAAAATCAAGGGGGAATTCCGACTGGAATCTTTGAGCCAGAAGACAACGATGAACCAGCTGGAATGGAGGTACCAGCAGATACTGACATCGTTGGTGAAGGTTCAGGAAGCCAGTCAGACAGTGGAGCTGATGAAGAAGTTCCAACTGGCGAAGGTCAACCACCAGTTGCAAATCCAGTTCCGACTGGTGAAGGTCAACCGCCAGTTGCAGTTCCAGCTCCGACTGGTGGAAATGTGGAAGCACCAGTCGTCAGGACAGAAGAACCTGTTTCACAGCCGGCACCAGCAGTCGCTGGTCCTCCCAAATGGCTGAGGGATCACCCATCCGATGCTATTCTCGGTGATCCGGAAGGTTCTGTCCAGACTCGACACGGCAGTGCGCTCCTAAGTTGCTTTATTTCTCAAATGGAACCTACTTCCATAGGAGTTGCGCTAGAATCTGCTGATTGGATTAATGCCATGCAAGAAGAGCTTGCTGAATTCACTCGCAACAATGTTTGGGACTTGGTGGATAGACCATCACATCAGTCAGTGATTGGCACCAAGTGGGTCTTCAAGAACAAGTGAGATGAGAATGGCACCGTGGTCAGAAACAAAGCTCGTTTAGTCGCCAAAGGTTACAGGCAGTGTGAAGGCATCGACTTTGATGAGACCTTCGCACCAGTTGCAAGAATGGAGGCGATACGGCTGTTCCTTGCGTATGCAGCGTATCACGGCTTCACGGTATTTCAGATGGACGTGAAGAGCGCCTTCTTGAATGGCGAGCTAAAAGAGGAGGTTTATGTCGAGCAACCTCCAGGTTTTGAGATAGGCACCAAAGTGTACAAGCTGAGAAAGGCCCTGTATGGATTGAAACAGGCGCCCAGGGCTTGGTACGAAACGCTGTCACAATTCCTCACCAGTAATGGATTTCGGAAAGGGAAGATTGATAGGACTCTCTTTCTTCTCAAGGATGGTGGTGACATGCTAATGGTGCAGATCTATGTAGATGACATCATATTCGGTTCAAGGAATATAACTCTCTGCGAGAAGTTTTCTCAACTGATGCAGACATCATTTCAGATGAGTATGATGGGCAAATTGACATACTTCCTAGGACTCCAGGTCCAGCAGTCAGCTGATGGAATTTTTATCAGCCAGCGGAAGTATACGAAGGAGTTAATTCAGAAGTATTGCCCAGAGAAAACTAAGTCCCTCAGAATACCTATGAGCACCAGTTGTCAGATATTTCTCGATGAACAAGGGGAATCAGTTGATCCTACCATCTACCGAGGAATTATTGGATCACTTCTCTATCTCACAGCCAGCAGACCCGACATTTCGTACTCAGTCGGAGTGTGTGCCAGATTTCAAGCCAATCCGAAAAGATCACACATGGAAGCTGCAAAGAGGATAGTAAAATATCTGAAAGGGGCTGAATCTCTTGGAATATGGTATCCCAGAAATGATGAGCTCACACTCATTGGATATTCAGATTCAGATTTTGCTGGATGCCGTATTGACCGAAAGAGTACCAGTGGTACGTGTCAGTTTCTAGGACACAAGCTAATCAGTTGGTTTAGCAAGAAGCAGCACTCAGTTGCTACATCTACCACTGAAGCTGAGTATGTTGCCGCTGCCAGTTGCTGTGCTCAAGTTATCTGGATCAAGCAACAACTGGAGGATTATGAGGTGGACACTGGCTGTGTTCCCATCTATTGCGACAACAACAGTGCTATGTGCATCACGAAGAATCCGGTTCATCATTCTAGAACCAAGCACATAGATATTCGACATCACTTCATACGTGATCATGTCGAAAAGAAGGATGTCAGCGTGGACTACATCAGAACTGAAGATCAACTGGCTGACATCTTCACCAAACCCCTTCCAGAAGCAAGATTCAAGGAGTTGTGCATCAAACTCGGTCTTTTGGAGTTTGATGCGAGCCCAAATGATGAGGAAGAATGAGTCCCAGCTCTCATTCTGTTCTTGCTCTTCTGAAGGACGCTGATTACGACTAAGTCCAAGCTCTTAGTTGTTTTTATTTAAGTGGTATCTCAAGATCACTGATGGCTCCTACTGGCGGAACTTATCTCTCAAATGTCTAAGGAAATGAGTCCCAGCTCTCATTTCAATTTGCCAGCACAAACCATCAGTTGAAGAGAAATTGGGTCCCAACTCCCAATTTCAAGCGATGATGAGGAGTGGATTTCTTGGAGAGAAGATTATGCGGAATAAAATTGAGTCCAAGCTCTCAATTTTTCTCTCTTTCAAGTTGCCAGCAGATAACTGGTGGTATATCCACGACTGGTGAAAATTGAGTCCCAGCTCTCAATTTATCCAAGTACTCGGGTGCCAGTCGTAAGAATCAGCTGCCAACTGATAAAGAGGCCAACCAGTTAGGGGGAAGTATGCGACTGGTATATGCTACTGATGACCAGTTATGCCAGCTGTCGCAGAAAAGGCGGGATTGTTCAAATCCAAGTAGCGTGTACAGTCCTCAGAATTTAATGCGGCATTTAATGCCACATTTAATGTGCACAGTGTCTGCGCAGTCCGACGCTTGGTTGACACCAATCGCTGCGTGCCACGTCAGCTCCACGGCGTAGCCCACGTCAGCACGACCGCGCACGTCGCACAGGGAACCGGGCCTGCTGATGACCGTCGATCCTCGCTTGCTGAGCGTTGATTCTGGACGTCTGATCCTGCATGGCCCGAGTATAAATACCCGATCACTTCCTTCGGGTTAACCTTTATGTTTCCCTACTTTCAGAACCCTAATATCTTTCAAATTGGAGATATCGATTAATCTGAAGTCATGGCATCATCTTCTCAACCTCCAGCTGATAACCCTCCATCTACATCTACATCATCCTCGTCTGGTTCACCAGACCTACCAGTAGCTGAAGCTCATATGCCTACGTATACTGGCATAGTGAAGATCGAAGATATCGATTACACATATCCGTTCGCCCGACTGGTTCAGTTGAACAGGCCGGCGACCAGGCGACAGCTCTCAAATGCGCAGATTAGGGCTGCTCAGGTCCAGAAAGAGAAAATTTTGAATGAGAAACTGGCCGAGAAAAATTTCGGGAAGGAGCTGATGGAGATGATTGATCGAGAACAGCTCCGACAGTACCTCACGGCGACGCCCACGACTTTCCATCCCCACATGGTAGCCGAGTTCTACGCTCGGGCCGTGATAGCTGACGACAGGAAGTCTTTCACAACTTCCGTTTTTGGCCACATGATCACCGTCACCGCGGAATACCTCGCCGATCTGTTCGGGCTGAGGAATGAAGGAGAGGAAGTGGCCACGTATCATCAGGATGATACGGTGGAATTCAGGAGGCGGTGGGTGCAGTGGAAGAAGCCAGAGGTCACCGTCTTCCGGACTGGCATGAAGAAGTCCGAGATGGAAGAGTACTGGCAAATGGTATGCGACATTGTAGTGCGCATGCTACAATGTGAAGTCGGCTCCTACGCCGAGCTTAGCTTGCGCAAGTTTTCGGTGATGTGTTCCCTGGTGGATGGAGTTCAGGGCAACTGGGCCGAATTTTTCTTTGGCCGGTTGCTGGAGAATGTGGCGAGAAACAACACTGTTCCAACTGACGGGAGATTTGCTCACGCCGTATCCTTCGGGCTGAGGATCAGCCACATCCTGGAGATGGAATTGGGTGATGGCGTGGATCAGGGAGAACAGCTGGTTGGTTCCGACTTCATACCAGCCACGAAGGTGAAGCTGCCTCGCCCAGATTACAAGAAGCCACGAAGGCTGAAAGGGAAGTCAGCAGTGGACCCTGCTGAGGTCGTTTCTGAGGAGGACTCAGAAGACCTGGGGGAGCAAGTGCCAGCTGTGGCTCTCCCACTGACTGATGAGGCAAGGGCTCAGTTGAAGAGGAAGCAGGAGACGGAGTCTCTCTTCGACACCATGGAAGACGCGGTGGCTGTGGCGACTGGTATCCACCCACGGGACGTTCAACTGGTAACAGTCACCAAGAAGCCATCCCACAAGAAGCCTAAGACTTCCCAGCACCAGCAGCCACCGTCAGCTGTTGCATATGACCCTGAGTCTGGGAAGATCTCCATCCCAGTCAAGAAGTCCGTTCTGGGACTGACTGAGGAAGAGACGCTGGAGAAGATGACCCGCAAGCGCAAGAGGGTTATGACCCAGGCTCAACGGATGGTGGAACAGGCGAAGAAAGCGAAGGGCGCCTCCATCGTCAAGAAGAAACAGGCCAAGGCGAGGCTCCGGGCTCTGATTGCCAAGCAGAAGAGAGAGGCGGAGTTGGCTGCTCGTGATGAGAGATTTGCCAAGATCAAGGCTGAGCACGACGCCAGGCGTCAGGAGGAAATGGCCACACAATTGCACCAGGTGGCCAAGGGCAAGTGGGATGTGCCCGAAACTTCCACAAGTGCGAGGCCACCAGCACCAGCACCAGGCGAGATCTTACCAGAAGACTCCTTTACACGCCTGCTGGTGATGGGCGCTGAAGAAGATGTACTATCCCTTGTGGATGAGTACCAAGAGGAGGAGGTCGCTGAAGTCCCTCCACCCGCGCAAGGGGGTGGTGGAGGTGAAGAAGACCCACTGGCCGCGCAAGGGGGTGCCAGTGGAGGAGAAGAAGAACGGGCGACCACCCCGGTAAAACTGGCGAGTTTTTCAGACATGAGCTCAGACTCTGAGGATGCAGAGGAGCCAAGGGCTGAGGAGCCAGAGCAGGAGCCAGCTGAGGAGGTAACACATTACTCCATGGTGCAGAGGATGGAGCCAAGGGATTTGTTCCCAGACATTGATGATAAGGCTCGTCGTCCTGCCAGTCGCCCCCGATCTACAGATGCCTCGACATCATCTTCCGGGCAACCAGCAGCATCCTCTTCATCACCAGCTAGGCGTGCACGTACTGAAAAGCCTTACATGCTCTGCATCCAAGAGCATCAACTGGTTGATGAGGATACCTTCCAGTTGCGAGTGACAGGGGTGCACCGGTGGGAGCACCGCGAGGAAATGGCATTCTATAATTCCAGGGTGCCTGAATTCTCTATCTACAACATAATCCCGACCAGCGGCCTCCCCCACCAGTCAGTATATGCCTCAAGGATCTTTGACTGGTGCCTGCCCCTGCAGCCAGTGGAATACTACAATTCCACTCTCTATGAGTATGCGGAGAACATCACGACGGAGGTGGAGAATGCCGTCAATGACGAAATGATATCCAGCTACCGAAGACTCTGGAGGGTGGATCCGGAACTATGTCTAGAGTTCCGGAGGTGGAGGATTTTTGACAGATGCCAGCGCCTGCTGACAGTGGAGAAGCGGGCGGTCCTCTATGCCAGGCTGGGTCTTGGCTACTGGAGAGCGAAGGAGGAGTGGGCTCATGCCTTCATGGGCACTGATCCTGATTGCCCCCAGCAGCTGTCTACAAGGAGGATCAAGCGCCGCTTGCTGAAAATCGCTGAGTATAGGCAGCTGACTGGAAGCTCCGGTCTCCCGCCACTGAAAAGGATCAAGTTACCTTTTCTCCAGTTTCGAGTCACCAGTCGGGGGTACCAGCTGACGTACGCGCTCCGTCGCCTCAAAGTGCTGGTTACCCTCCCGAGGATCCCTCCCTACCATGCTATATTGTTCGACATGGCTGCCTGCGCTTTGCTGGTAGATCACTTAGTAGAGGAGGATCCCTCTCGTGGTTCGTGGCTGACCCTTGCCGTCCCTCCTGTTCCTATTGTCTCGGGCGATCTCGTCCCTGCTCACATGGACTGGCAAGTGGTGGAACTCACAGCCCCAACAGTCGTTTTTGAACAAGTCCAGCCAGCTCCAGCAGCAGTGCCAGTAGTGGAGCCAGCTGTCGAAGTACCAGTAGAGGAACCAGCAGCAGCTGCAGTGCCAGCGGAGGAGCCAGCCCCGATGGAGATATCAGCTGAATCCGAACCAGCAACGGCTCCTTCCGCAACTGATGTGCCCTCCTCTTCCATTGAAGTCTCAGCAATGCCAATCTCCGAGATCCATCCTCCTGCGCAGCTTCTTGCACTCATTGATGCCAGGATGGACCAGCGCTTCGCCAGCTTCCGAACTGAAATGACTCAACAGATGGAGTCTGTAACCGCTGGAGTGTCCTCCTTTTTGGCGCGGATCCAAGAGGGGGAAAGTACGCGAGCACGTGCTGAGGCAGAGAGAGCCCGTCTTGCTGAAGAGGAGAGGAGGATTGCTGCTGAGGAAAGGGAGAAGAGCAGACAAGATATGGCAGCGCTCACTGAGATCCTGAGGTCGCTCACAAGCAGAACTCAATCACCAGGATCATCTTCTCAGCCATAGTCTAGCTTCTCTATTTTGTTGTAAGTAAATGCTTATCAGCTAGATTAGTCAGTTATCCTTCCTGTACATGTAATGCTACATCATTAATGAAAGGATTACTGACAAGTTGATGACAATCTCTCATTGTCCAACAAATTGTCTAAGTATTTACTTACCAGCTGAACTTACACTTCCAGTGTAATCAGCACCAGCACTCGTATCACACACTTTAAATCTCTTTGCTCTTATCTCAATTCTCATATTTTAAACGAGCAATATCCCTCCTGGTTTGAGGGGGAAGATTTTTAGTTAGAGCTGATGTGAGGAAGTGGTTTCATGGGTTTAGATCTGATAGGCTTATTTGTAAAACCCTGAAATCTTCTGTAACTTTCCTCATCAGCTGAGTGCTCGCTGGTTAGGCTTTGATCGCACCAAAAAGGGGGAAATTGTTGGGAAATTTGGCTAAGTTTCCTTTCCCCAGTAGCTACTTGTTTAGATTC
>JAPKLW010007079.1:0-15800 GCA_026898455.1 Plectranthus barbatus
TATATTCCTTGAGATCCTTTGACTTGTGTTATATGTGATTCTTCATTGATTGGTGAAAAGTTCTAATGCTGATTTTAGCAAACCTTCAACCAAATGCTAGCGCTCTTTGTTTGCTAGCTTCTCTAGCAGTTTGTGGATTGGATGCTGACTCCATCTTCTCTTTGTCTGCTAGGGATTCTTCAAGGCACACTAGTCTATTACAACTCGATGTTTATCTTATACAGGACTTTACAAGTTGTATTAGACTCTCTAGATTTCAGCAAATGATCGACCAAATTAAATAAGGTTTGATTCAACAAAACCTTTTACAAATAAGTCCTAAGGGAGATTTTAAGGATAATTCCCAAAAATTTTTCCCTTTTTGGTGCGATCAAAGCTTACTATCATTTGCTGACCATAAGTGGAAGAATGTCTGTGTTTTACAATTCTATGCTATTCTATCACAGAGTTTTTCCAACTAGGTTCAAGCAACCGAAATGATTGAAGTCAAATTCCCCCTCAACGAGTGCTGGGAATATTTCTCGATTAATATGAATAAGTGTTTGCAACAAAGCAATATGCAAGAATTTCTAGCACTCATTTAAATCAGCAAGCATTCATATTCATCAATCAAACATAATCATCATGTCCACATGCAAGTTCGTTGAGTACACCAGAAGTGTAGATCAACTAGAGCACACCAGTAAAATTCAGAAGTGGACAAAGAGATTTTGTCAAAATCTGATCCAATTTTATATATTTTATTGCAAGTTTAATTACAAATTGGACTCAGAAAGTAAAAGAAATTGACCTTGTCGTTCATGAGTCGGGCGCTGGCTTTTCTTTTTCATTGTCTGCTGATTTGATCTTCTGAATGTCCGCAAACTTCTCCATAGTAAACTTCATGAAGTTTTCCATAAGAGTTGCTCCTGTTTCTCTTTCAGCAGCCTCACGCTCCAATTCTTTGGCCAGTTTCTCTTGTTCCATTGCGATCTTTTGCAATTGAAGTTCATGTTCAATTTTCTGCAGTTCTATCTTGGCTTCATGTTCCTTTCTTTGTAGCTCAAGTCTAGCTTCTAGTTCCTTTTGTTTCAATTCTTCCTTTGTTTTTTCTTCTTTCCTCTTCATTTCCTGTTCCCTTGTTGCTGCTTCCTCTTTGTTTTTCTTTCTTCTTTCACGGTCAGCTTTTCTTCTTTCTTCCCCCTCTTTGATTGCAGCCAAAAGGTTTGTACCATAAGCTATAACCGTTTCTTCGGCGTGAGTCCTGGTGTCTGCTATGTCTTTTCGAACAACTTCAAGACCTGCCCTGTTCTCAGAAATAGCTAACTTGCTTTCACCGACCTCTGTTCGTACATGAGATACATCGCTCCGTATCTCATCAACTTCTCTTCTCAGATGGTTGGTTGCTGCTTCTATTCTTTCATCAACGGCTTGTTGCAAATAAGAGTGGAAGGCTTCAGCTACATTGGTAGTCAATGGAAGGGGTATCCTCACGGATGTTATGGGAGAGGCATTGAAGGAAGTAGTCATGATGAGTTCTTGACTTGTTGGAATGTTTGATGATTGTTCATGGCTGATATTCGCAGCGAGATACTCTTGATAGCGTAATTCCTCGAGCAATATCCGATGAGCTAACTCTACAACTTGTGCGACCTCATGAATAAACTGAGCTTCAGCTCTCTGAGTTTCTTCAATGATGTTCTGAATATCAATTTCTATGATGTTCTGAATATCAATGTCCAGAATCTTAACAAGCATCTTATCCGGATACTCGAGTCTTGGAGCGGCACGTTCAGTGGCTCGTGCCTTTCGTCGAGCTTGCCGACGCTCCTCTTGTTGCGATTCATATTCCAACTGACGTTTCTCATAGGCAACAGAAGCTTTTGCTTGGCGCTTAGATAGTTCAATCCTGGCGTCAGAGTACCCATCGGGGGCGAAGGTGGATTTGGGTAGTCCTGCATTCTGGGAGATAACTCGGTGTTCTCGGATGGCTTGAAGTCTACACATCACTTGTTGATCTGAGAACTGCTTCATCCCTGGAACTTGATCAATCCAATCAAAGCACCAACGTTCTTCACGTCTCCAGAAGTTTAATCCTTTAGCTGCGATACATATCATCCTCTCTTCAAAGCAGAGTTGATGCATGATATAGTCAAACTTCTTCCATCGACGGAACTCTTCTGCTAACAGACGTCCTTCAGGTATTAATTCATCTAACTCACTGTGGAAAAGATCTGCTATGGCTCTCTCCGTTTCAGATTCAATAAACTGCTCTATTTCTTCAGCCATAGGTCCTAGATCAGAGTTAGGTACATCTTCGGGATGAACCTGTGCACACCATTGACTGATTCTTCGGAGTCCATAACGACGTCCTGGTAGCCCATTGAGGGGTATACGAAGAATAGCCTCTGATTCTGTGGTTTCTTTCCTCAAGAACTTTGCATTGTAGATTTCTTCAGCTTCTTCATCGGAATCAGATTCAGAGATGCAAGAGGATCCAGGTTCCGAGAGGTGAGAGTCATCTTCATCTGGTTGATGTGTTTCAGCGTCTGGTTGTGCTTCAGCAGATTGATGACCGAGGAGTGTTTCCTTCGGATGTTCCTCAAGGTGTGTCTGCATCGGCACTCCTGTTAACACTTCAACTCGAATCCCACTGGATTCTCCCGCATTTCTTCTGCGACACTTTTTCTTGGGGAAGTGAGTTTCACTGAAGGCTCCAGATGCTAGCCTTTTTGAGAATTCTGTATCTGATAATTCCTCTTCTTCAATGTTGATCTGTTGATCAGGTGATAGATGTGGAATTGATTCTTCTGCCATGTAAGCCTTTCCTTTTCCTTTCTTCACAGCTTCTTCGGCTGGATGAGGTGGATCAGCATTCGAATCTCCTGTGGTATCCCTTATGATAGCATCTTCTGCTGTATCTGCTATCTCTTCATTTTCTGCTGGAATTCGACTTTCTCCAGCATCATGGCTTTCTTTCAATGGATGATGTATATTCTCTGCTGAAGCTTCATCAACTATGCTAGCACTTACTCCTCCGCTAGCACTCCCTTCTTTGCTGGCTTCTTCAGCAGCGTTCTTCTGTGCCATGAACTCTTCAGCAGCTGATTTGACACGTTCGAAGTTCCTGTCTCTGCTTTCGAATGTCAAATTAGTGATGAATTTCTGGTAGTTTTTCTTTTCGATTTCCTTCAGAGTGGCTATGCGCCTTCTTTTTGCTTTTCTTGATTCCTGACTATGCTCTTTTCCAGTCCTGAGAGACTTAGGAACGTAATCTGGATCAGTGCTGTCGTCAGTAGTATTTTCTATAGAATGCTTTTCCGATGTATTAATTCCTTCAGCAGCTGCAGTACTCGCCTGTTCTGCTTCTGCTTTTTCCATTACTTCCTTGTCAGTCAGAAGTTCTAACTTTCTTCTGGTCTTCTTCTTTGCCTTAGTTGCAGGAGGATTTGTAGCAACTCTTTTTGGCGATTGAATTGGAACTGCCAATGTTCCAATAGTAGTTGGTGGCTGTTCTGCTTCCTTCGAAGTCATGATCTCGTTGATCTGATCAACTGGGAGATTTCCTAACTTCTCAATCTCCTCGAGATTTCTGAAGCATTGATCTGTGTCGGCAGTCTTCTTTAACATCGCCAATTCTTCTTCTGATATTGGAATGGAATGTTGGAGTCTAGGTACTGCTAAGCTCGCGTCGTCTGGTTCCTCTGGAGATGTAGGTTTAGCCTTATCCACATTAGACTTCCCTTTAAGCTTCCGAGGATTCCTGACGTTGACTGGCTTGGGCTTGCGACGTGTTACCGGAATGTAGTCGGTAGAGAGAAGTGCAACTCCTCGATCTACTCCTTTGTTAGTAAACAGAATCTCCAACAGTTTACTAATCTTCAGCCCAAAGTTTACATTCGATGAGAATGTTCCATCCACTTCCACGTGAGCATTCTTCTTGGCATGTTCTGCCCAACGTTCAAAAATGAATTCGGCCCAATTGCCTTTAACATTGTCGTTTAATGCCATCATCACGGCATATTTCTTAGCAGAGAGCTCCGCGTATGATCCAGCATCACACTGGAGCATCTTGATTACAATCTCTGCGAGGAGTTTGTATTCCTCTGTCAGGGTGTTGATTGAGGTGTTAGCCTTAAATATTTGCCTCTTCTCTCCTGGCTTCTTCCAAAGGTTCCACCTTCTTTCTATTTCGGCTGTATCAGTTATCTTATACTGAGAGATTTTGGTTCCATAGTTACGAAGCCCAAAAGTGCGAGCAAGTAAATCAGCACTCACTTCTATGATATTTCCATAGACACATGTTTTGAAAGATTTCTGATCATCACTCATAACAGCCCTAGCATAAAATTCAGAAACCATATGCGGATGAAACTGATCAGGTTCAGCAGTGAGATACTTTACCAGTAGTTCGGAATCAAGAAGATCCAAAATCCATTTAGAAAATTGTTTGTTGGCGAGTGGCATGTACAGAATCCTGTCCTTCATAATCTGGGCAACTCGTCGCCGTTCTCCCGAATGCGTGGACAACTTCTTCTGTCTGGCCATGGTTACTAATGTGTAGTAAGGGATGGACTCATCAATGTCCTCCTTCTTCTCAATACCGGTGAATTCTGGTGCATGTCGAACATGCAGGGGCGAGCAAGTGGTTGAGGGGTAGATAAATGATGCCGATTGGAGACTATCAGTCTGAAGATTCTCGGATGAATTTGTATTTTGATGTGAGGATATGGGAGAATCTTGATTTGAGGTCATGGTTGAGTGGAGGTTTCGGAAGATTTTGAGAGGGTTTTTCAGAAATGGGGGGTGAGTGAATATCTGAAGGCAGAAATTGAAGGGATTCAAAATCTTATGAAGGTGTAGAAGATTTCGAAGTATGTGAAGAAATCAACGGCGAAGATTGAGTTCATTTTAATTTCAATCGACGGTTGGGGTTGAGAGTCAGATCGTGAGTAGAATCACGTCTTTCGGTGCTCGAGTGTGGATGACGTGGCATAGCCCCATTTGTCGCCATCATCTGAATGCATTAAATGTTTCACCAAAGCGAAACGCAAACGTCCCACGTCTGATTTGAAAACTTCAGCAGCCGTTTGTGATAGAGGTGAACAGATGCTACCACGTATTTCATGGTTTCATCATCATAATCTCGGCATTGCTTTTTATGCATGATCATAATTTTTTCCGATTTGACCTTCGCAATAATGAATTATCTCACTCTTCTTAGCGACTCTTCAGCTTCAGCAGCGAACAGTTACCAATGCCCTCTCTATAAATAGCATAATCATGCGATGTAGTTGCTACGTCTTCTTGTAACTCTTGCTCTTCTTCTCACAATTTCATCAATACGAAAATATGGAGCAGAATCAATCTCTCTATGTTCCTCGACATAGAATTCTCTGTGATGCTGGTCTATATGAGGAATACGAAGCAGATTACCACATAGCAGAGTGGGTTATGTCCAGTCTCCAAGCTTGTGGTTTGGCTAGGTTCATCTCTTTGACGCCTCATGCTTTTCAAAGAGAGCATCTACAGTTCTTCTTCCAACAGAGTCAGCTGATTGGAGACTCCATTGTAGGTGTTTTCAGAAACCAATTGGTGAGGTGGACTGTTGATACTTTTGCTTCAGAGTTTGGCCTACCGAGGGGTCCAAATTCTGTGTTGGAGTGTCGCAGTATTGAGATTGCCCCAGAATGGTCTTCCTGGATACGGTGGAGGCGATCTGCTGATCTGGACTTCTCGCCTACCCCTTCAGCATATGGATTTCTCCCGCGCTACCAAGTCCTCTTCGAGATTGTTTGTGGAATGATAGTGGGAGTGAATCCTGATGACATGATTTTCTCCCGAGAAGTTTGGAAAGCCATGATGGCGTTTGACGACCGGGCAGAGGTAGATTGGGCGTCGTTTGTCTTCCAGAGGGTCTGGCAAAGTGTTCAGCAGTTCCCGCGACTTCACCTTCCCTACGGGATGCCTCTGAGTTGGCTGCTTGAACAGAGATTTAGCGATCTCACTTTAGGGCCCTCGAATCTCCGAGGAATAGACTTTTATCCCTTTGTACCGTTCTCGCCCTTTGATTGAATCGTCTGTTGTAGTTATCTTTTGATGATGTATATAAGATAATGTCGTTTTAATCTTGACAAACTTATATAGATGCATTCAATATCAATCATCTTATTGATAGTTGCCCTGTTAATCAATTGCTTAATAACTTTGCTAAGATCATAGCAGAGCGGTGGTTGGTAGCAGAGTGTCCTTCCTTTAGCAGAGATGTTAAGTCTAGCATAAAATCAATTTTTAGCATAGACCTTAATTCAGTAGCAGAGTTCATATTTGCTAGCAGAAGCCTTGTCTCTAGCAGAGACTTCAACTTTAGCATAGATCTCATTTACTAGCAGATGCTTTATCTCTAGCAGAAATTGTATTCACTAGAAGATGCCTTAACTCTAGCAGAGCTTTCATCTCTAGCAGATTAAACGACGATGTCGATTGCGTATTCCAAGAATTATGTTGACCGATCTGTCGTGGTGTCTGTCTATTCGTAGGGTGACAAATTAATAATAACTTTGGTAGGTTGAATCTGATCAATTCTGGCGAGATGAGTTAAAATCTTTCCTTTATAAATACCCTGTTGTAAGTATCCTCGTTGACACAACAACCTTTTTCTGAAACACAAATTTTCAAGAAACGAGATGGATTCACCAGGTCAATCTCTTGAGTTGCGCCGAAATCAGATCCTTCATGAGGGTGGTTTGAACTCTTTATACAAAAACACTCCGAGAGTGGTAGAGATAGCCATGTCGAGGTTAAATCGTAGTGGATTAACCCAATTTGTTACTGCTACTCCAAGGCGTTTCCAAGGTGACATTCTTCGAGAATTCATAGAGAGCTGTTCTGTGGAGGAAGATGGCATTTATGGTTTCTTCCTCGGCAAACTCATCTATTGGTCACCGGACGTCTTTTCTCGTCGATTCGGTCTTCCCAGAGGACCTGGGTCTGTCTTCAGCCATCGTATGACGGACATTGCCCCTGAGTGGTCGGCGTGGCATAAATGGAGACGTCTTCCCTCGTCGGAATTTTCCTTGTCGGTCTCTGCCTACGATCTGCGCACTCCTTATTGGGTGCTCTATCGTGTGGCGAACAACATGTTGATGGGAGAGTGCTGTGACGACACGTTCTTCTCAAAGGAAACATGGCAGCTCATGATGGCTATCGATGATGGAGCCGACGTAGACTGGGCGAATTATATCTACGACAGCATTCGAGACTGCGTCGAGTATTATCCTGCCGTGCCTCTACTCAACGGAATACAACTTAGTTGGTTGCTAGAGCAGAGTTTTCCTCAAATAGCTGAAGGGCCAACGAATCTTGTATCTGCTGACTTCTTTCCGTTTAGGCCTTCTTCCTCCTAGACTTTTGAATGAAGTATTGTCTTCAATTCTCCCCTGTTTCTTGTAATGACATCTTGTTGATGAATGAAAAGATGTATTGAATCTCCACAACCTTTTCTATTATATGACATGTTTTCTTCAGTAAATGTGATCATCTAAAATAGTTAGCTGCAACTTCAAGAATTTCCAAGAAATAATAATATCTCATTTCATACTTTGTCTCTGTTGTGCTAGCATCCGTGTCTCAGCAACTTGGTTTGTGTTTGGTATGAACTACCATTTTCCACACACAATCAACAAGTGTTATCATTTAAGGCGGTAGATGTCTGTCTGAAACAAAGGATTTGTGCTATCCTTTGTTATCCTTTTTAAGCTTTCGTGGAATAGAGCGCCAGAAAATCCAGGTAGAACGACTTGCCGTAAGTAGCTTTTACCAATACAGGTGGCGCTTCCCCCTTTGTCGAGATTCCTCGACTGCTGCTCTTCTGGATTTGAATTTAATTGATAAGACGTTTTGGAAGAGTGTTCTCTCTGTGGATAGAGCCATGATCTGGCTATAAAGAACATCACATTTGTCTCCCTAAACTTCATCTTTCACTTAGTCTTCTTGGGCTCCATCTTCTCCTCTTCCTTTAATATCGCGTTGTCTTCTCTACTTGTTCCAAAAATGCATCATGTTACAATTGCACCCAGTGATTTGTCTATCACACGCAACCAGATTCTTCATGAATCGGGGTTGTACTTTGAGTATGGTAACAATTGTCGTGTTGCCAGCTTCGTGATGGGGGCTCTTCATGAGAGTTGCCTGACCCAATTTCTGACAACTATGCCGACAAAATATCAGAAACAAGCTCTTCAAAGCTTTATCTTCAGGAGTAAAACTGATGATAATGCTATCTGGAGTTGCTTTGACAATGAGGTGGTTTGCTGGACTCCGTCCCTGTTTTCTCAGAAGTTCGGCCTTCCTCGAGGTCCAGTTCGTGTCATGGATGTTTTCCACCATTTGACTGCTCCAGAGTTCCGTTACTGGAATGAGTGGAGGCAGTCCGCTGACTATGAGTTTTCACCATCTCCATCGTGTTTGCATTTGAAGGAGGAGTACAGGGTCATCTTTGACATAGTTAGCAATGTCACCTTTGGTGTCCCTGCTGAAAATTATGTGTTGAACCAAAGGATTTGGAGGCCCATGATGGCTATTGATGCTGAGATGAAGGATGTTGACTGGGCAGAATTCTTCTTCGATGGAGTGAAGAGATGCATCGATCTTTTCCCTCAGATTCCTCTACCAACTGGCATGCAGCTAAGTTGGTTGCTTGAGCAGTCATTTCCTCGTCTGGTCTCTAAAGGGATCCCTTTGATGGGTCTTGACTTCTATCCCTTGAGGGCTCATTTCCCAAATTGTGGTTGAGGAATGCTCGGAGCTCTCCTTCCTTTTGGCTTTCATATGACTCTGTGTTGGCTTGCAAAAGAATATGCTGTATTTGATGATGTATTTGCTCTTTTCTTGTAACTTCGGAGTTTGTAATCCAGAGTATGATAAAGATCAATCATCTTTCAAGAATATCCTTATAGAAAGAATGAGAGCTAGGACTCATTCATCCACTTCAGCATCGAACTCCATTAATCCCAATTTCAAGCATAACTCTTTAATCCTGGATACGATAGACTCCAGTTAAGTGATAAAATGAAATAATGTGAGTCTAATCGTAGCGAATCACCATTCCCTGAAGGAGTTATCGTGATTCTCGAGCCATACGCTTGATTAGACTGGTGACTTCCTATCGTCACAACGCATCTAATATATGAGGGGTTATCTTTCTATTATCTGCATCTTCTGTGCAAGGTAATGAGTATGCATTTCATAGAATTGACGGGATTTTGCTAGAGAAATCCGCAATAATGATCAGAACCATTAACATTTGTAATGAGTTGTTAACTGTTCTGCTGTGAGATAAACAAATCTTCTGCTGAATAATCATGACTTCTCTGCTGAATAAATGAGTACTTTGTTTGCTGGAAATATTCGATAAATCTTCTGAGACAAGTCGAGTGAGGTACTCAGGTTCCATAGCATCTCCATACACCGAGTACTAAATCTTCATGAAATCCAGAAAGAATGAAAACCAAATTTCATTCATCCAAGGTCTCGTCTAATTCCATAAGACCAAATTTAATGCATAATTCCTTAAATCTTGACTCTGGGAGAGGTTTTGTAAAAATATCCGCAATTTGATCTTCAGTGCATATATACTTGACATCAATGTCCTTTTTCTCCTGATGATCTCGAATGAAGTGGTGACGGATATCAATGTGCTTTGTTCTGGAGTGATGAACAGGATTTTTTGTAATACACATGGCACTGTTGTTATCGCAATATATTGGCACACATTCAGGAGTAATTCCATAATCCTGCAATTGTTGTTTTATCCAGATAATCTGTGAACAACAACTAGCAGCCGCCACATACTCTGCTTCTGTGGTCGATGTGGCAACAGAGTGCTGCTTCTTGCTAAACCAACTTATGAGCTTGTGTCCCAGAAATTGACACGTGCCACGGGTGCTCTTCCGATCAATTTTGCATCCTCCGAAGTCTGAATCCGAGTATCCACTTAAAGAAAGGTTATCGGCTCTTGGATACCAGATTCCTAGTCCTTCCGTGCACTTCAAATAGCGAACAATCCTCTTAGCAGTATCAAAGTGTGTCTTCTTAGGATTGGCTTGATATCTTGCGCATAATCCAACAGCATAGGAGATATCAGGTCTGCTAGCAGTGAGGTATAGCAGTGACCCTATGATTCCTCGATACAGAGTAGGATTTATATCTTCTCCTTCTTTCTCAAGAGCAGCAATGCAGGTTGTGCTTATAGGAATTCGTAAGCTCTTAGTCTTCTCTGGACAATACTTTGCAACAAGATCACGAGTATACTTCTTCTGGTGAATGAAGATTCCCTCTCTGGACTGTTGAACTTGCAATCCAAGGAAGTAAGACATTTTTCCCATCATTCTCATTTGAAAATTGTTGGTCATGAGATCGGAGAATCTATCACATAGATCTTGGTTCTTTGACCCAAAAATTATATCGTCAACATATATTTGAACTAGCAGGATACTATCTCCGTCTTTGATACGAAAGAGAGTTTGATCTATCCTCCCTTTCTGAAATCCATTAGATAGCAAGAACTTAGATAGGGTTCCGTACCAGGCTCTTGGTGCTTGCTTCAGACCATATAGTGCCTTTTTGAGCCTGTAAACTTGATTACCATGTTCAAATCCTGGAGGTTGTTCGACGTAGACTTCCTCCTTGAGCTCGCCATTAAGAAAAGCACTCTTCACATCCATTTGCATCACATCAAACTCGTGATACGCAGCATATGCTAAGAATAGGCGAATTGCTTCTAGTCTTGCCACTGGAGCAAATGTCTCATCATAGTCAATGCCCTCGCATTGTCTATATCCCTTGGCTACGAGTCTCGCCTTATTTCTTACAACCGTGCCAGACTCATCCTTCTTGTTCTTGAATACCCACTTAGTGCCTATCACACTCTGATGCTCTGGCCTGTCCACTAGTTCCCACACATTGTTTCGTGTGAATTCTGCAAGTTCCTCTTGCATAGCATTCACCCAATCTGGATCTAGCAGAGCCTCTTCGACTTTCTTGGGTTCTTCACTTGAAATGTAGCAAGCTAACATTGCATTGGCATTTCCTCGCCTTGTTAGTAATGGATCATTAACATTTCCAAGAATTCCTTCTGGAGGATGAGCGCGTAACCAAGTAGGTCTAACCTGTGTTAGATTTTCAGCATCTGGTACTCTTTCTTGATCGTCGTCTGCTGTAATATTCCCTTCGTCATTTGTCTGGTGCTCAGCATTGGGAATGTCAGCATTTCCTTCACCATTATTTGAAACTTCTGCTATAGGATCTTTATGATCAAGAACCTCTTCGGTAGGTATTTCAGCAGCTGGCACCTCAGGAGTGGGAAACTCCGCGGTTGGTAACTCAGCAGTGGGTACTTCAGTATTCAAATGTTCTGCTACAGTTTGGTCTGGTACGGCCTCCAACGGTGTAGCATTGGTTGTAACTGTATCAGTACCATCTTTAGCATCTCTTGCGGGATCTGGGATTTCCTCGTCGTCTTCATCATTCATCACTTCTAGGATAGTTGATTTGGTTATGATGTGTGTAGGTTTGGCCTCAGCGTGATCATTAGCATCACTGGCCTGGTCAGCAGTTTGATCCCCTGCTGCGTGCATCTCGTTTGGATTGCAGTCATTCATAGACTTAGTCGGATCAATACTCATATTCTCGAAAGAATTTAGAAGTGTATGATCGTTGACATCATTAGTCTCATGATTGCTAATCTTTTCTCCTTTATTTTCACTGCGCACTAAAGTAGACTCATCAAAAATAACATTGCATGTTATTTCCACAATGCCAGTAATCTTATTTAATACCCTATAACCTTTATGAGTGGGATGTCCATAACCAAGGAGTACACCCTCGTCAGATTTAGGTGAAAAGGTATTAAGTTTGGATTTACCGTTATTGTGAATATAACATGTAGAACCAAATGCACGTAGATGAGTTATCGAGGGCTTACGACCGTGATACACTTCATAGGGAGTCTTGTTGAATCTGCTTGTGACAGCACTCCTATTCTGTGTGTAGCAGGCCGTCATGACTGCTTCACCCCAGTATTTAGCAGGAAGGTTGGAGTCTGCTAACATTGATCGAACGGCTTCCTTCAGCGTCCGATTCCTTCTTTCTGCTAACCCATTCTGTTGAGGAGTCCTTGCTGTAGATTTTTCATGTGATATTCCAGTTTCAGCGCAGAAATCCATCAGCACTCCATTACAGAATTCTGTTCCATTGTCGGATCGAATTCGCTTTACAGTAACTTCTTTACTGTTTTGCTCTTTAAGAATCAATTCTCGCAAAATAAGCTTCACTTCGTCCTTTGTCTTTAATAGGCGTACCCATGTGTACCTGGAGAAATCATCAACCACCACTAGTGTATATAGACGTTTACTTACAGTGGGTGGTGTGACAGGACCAAATAGATCCATATGAAGCAATTCCAGAATCCTTTGAGATGTCTCCTTTTCAGGATTTGTTTTGAATGATGATTTGGACTGCTTTCCCTGTTGACATGATTTGCATATTCCTTATTTGCGGAAGGTGTTATTTGGTAGACCTATAACAAGCTTATGTTTGGCAAGATAGTTAATGGTCTTGAAATTTAAGTGATTGAACCTCTTATGCCATAGCCATGTTGTCTCCTCCTTATTGAGAGCTAAAAAACAGGAGTGTTGTTGACCGCTTTGCCAATCGACAATATATAATCCACCCTTGCGGATGCCTCGTAGTTTTACTTCTCCTGAAATAGCATCAGCAATAGTACAACCAGTATTTTTAAAAGATACGATATACCCATTTTCACATAGTTGACTTATGCTGAGTAAATTATGCTTCAGGTTGGAGACGAGCGCTACGTTGACGATTCTTAAGCCGTTCCTTTCAATGCAACCTCGTCCAACAACTTCTCCTTCACTGTTGTCTCCGAACTTGACTTTTGGACCGTTGAATAATCTTCTTATGTCTGAGAACAATTCTTCATTCCCGGTCATATGAGCAGAGCAACCGCTGTCCAGGACCCATTCATTGGATATGTATGTTTCCGTAGCTATGGAGTCCTGTTCCTGCAAGTGAATCAAGTGAATTTAGGTACCCGTTTAGTGTCGGGTCCTGCAGGATTAGCATGAAGCATAGTTCCTTTCGGAACCCACATCTTAGTGATTTTTAAGACTTTTGTCTTGGTTTCACTATGGATCACTTTCTTGACCTTTGGCATAAAATTTCTATTTCTAGGTGAATGAATGAATTTAGCCGTCCTTGCCCTTGAAAAATAATGTGGAATGGGCTCAGGCTTTGCATAGGCATTTCTTCTATGCAGTGTATTCTGCGGGTAGCTAGGTCTCACAGCATTGTACTGTGCAGGCTTTCTCTGATGAAGATTAGGATGTACTATCTTTGCGTTGAAGTTAGAACGCTCAGTACTCCTAGGATTGGTTGAGTAGTGTTTAGCGTATGCTCTAGAATTCCTCTGCTGAAGTCTATCAAATACTTGCCTATTATTCATCATTTGAGTCTTCTGCTGAGGCTTAGAGTTGCGTCCAGCATTTGTCCTTGGGATCCTCTGCTGAGGTCCATTGGATAAAGGCCTAGCAAACTCTGTCCTCTGCTGAGATCCAGCAGATGAACCATTGGCTGTCTTTGATACAGACCTCTGCTGAGCTCCAATGGGCATATTCTGCTGAGAATTACTTTTTGGTTTAGCTGATGGCTCAGCAAACATAGTTTCAGCAGACACTACTCCTTTACCTTTCTCAGTAGAGCTATATCCAGCAGTTACAAACAAAATTGGATTCTTTTTAAAAGAATTACCATTGAGTTTTGGCATTCTTTTTGATGATTCGCATCCAAGTCCAGACCTATCAGAGTGATGTCTTTGACTACTCACACGGGCATTGAGAGCAGCCTTGCTGGATGCATACATGCAAATACAATCCTCTTTTGGTTTATTTTTTAATGCTTGATTTTCCTTTTCTAACGTTTGAAATTTTTCTGACAACTGTGAGAGATCTTCTTTTAATTTGAAAAATTCTTCACTTTCTAACCTTAGTCTTTCGACTTCCTCGGTTAAACTTGTAATGTGAAGTTTTAATGAGGCGTTTTCTCCCACAATCTCATTTTTTATTTCATACATTTTTGCAAATTCTAATGATAGCTGCACTAAATAGTCTTCTTCGGAATCGAAATATGATTCCTCCGATTTGTCTATAATTTGATTGCTAGATGAATTTGTGGATAGTACCTCTGCTTCCTCAGCAGCGAGGGCTGACTCATTTGTTTCCTCAGCATCGTTGTCCGCATCAGCAAATTGATCTTCAGTGATGTCTGCCATTAGTACGAACAAGGCTTCTTCACTATCTTCTTCTTCTGAAGAGCAGTAAAACTCTTCTTCATCAGCAATCTCCGTCCTGGTTAGCAATGCCTTGGTTACGACTTTAGCAGCGCGTCTTTCAAATCGTTGTTTCAAGCGATCTCGTTCTTCCTTGCTGATCTTTGGGCAGTCATGCTTCAAGTGATCTGGAGAGCCACATTCAAAGCAAGTTCTAATTTTTCGCTCTATTGAGCGGTTAGATGTTGATGAGGGGATTTCTTTCGCCTCCTTTTCAGCTTTTGCTTCATTCAGCATCCTCTGCATTTTCTTCATTTGTTCTTCCAGTTCATTGATCTTTAGATCAACTGCTTGTGTACCTGCACTGGAAGTTCCTTCTTTCGAGGGAGATGCTGGAGTAGGTCTTTCTGGTTTATAGAAAGATCTTTTTGTCTTGAATTTGTTGTAGTCCTTCTTAGCGAAGTATGCTAAGTCCTCAGCGTTCCCAACATACTTTGAAGCGGCTTGTGCTACAGCCGTCTCATTCTTCTTCGACTGCTGTATGATAAATTCATGAGCTTTAAGTTGAGCAAATACCTCAGATGTAGTCAAGCTGTTGAGGTCTTTTTCACTCAAACTTGTTACTTTTGCAAACCAGTCATCTCTCGGATATAGTTTGGAGATGATTTTATTGTTCATCTCTCCATTATCATACTTCTTTTCAAGACTTCTGAGTTCTCCAATTATTGTGTTGAAGCGTTCCTCCATGATTTGAATGGTTTCTCCTGCACACATTGAGAAAGATTCGTATTAGTCTACAGCTACCTGTAATTTGTTACGTCTCATTTGGTCCGTTTCCTGTGAAGACTCGCACACGTAGTCCCACATTTCCTTAGCAGTTTCAAGGTCAAGCGCCTTGTCTTTCATAAGTTTTGGAAGAGAGTCAAGAATGAGTTTCTCTGCCACGTGCTCTAGTTGAGCTCTCTTTTTGTCTTCACTTGTGTATTCATCAAATGGTTTAGGAACCATTTCAGGTCTTGGAGGTCTTGGTTCTCCTCCAGCAGCATCTTCAGCACGTCCTAGTCCTATAAAAGTGTTAGCTTTCATGATCTGAATAGGACCTCTTACCAGTATGTCTGCCATCTCAGGATGTATGCTCTGAAGTTGTATGAGAGCCATCTTCTTCCAAGATGAGAAGTTCTCTCTGTCATACTCTCCAAGGGAGTGGTTCATCATTTTGTATGCTCCTTGAAAGGTTTCCTGAGCTGAATAGGTAAAACAGGAATAAAAGTGCAAGGAAAAAGATAGATCTGGTCTTAAAGCGACTCAGAAGCAGTCGGTTTTTCAACCTCCTGCTCTGATACCACTTGTTGGTCCCGAAATATCAGAGTCGTCGTGTTGAAAACTTAACACAAAATGCAGCGGAATAGATTAAAGTTTCTTGCACTTGATGTTGTTAACAAAATGTTTCTTAGCTCAAGTTGTTACTTAAGTTTGC
>JAPKLW010007080.1:0-15798 GCA_026898455.1 Plectranthus barbatus
CTTCGCAATTTATTAAATAAAAGGTTGGAAAAATACGGGGCGTTACAGCTAATTTTTTGGTGTATATAACTTTCTAATTTATATTCATAGCATGGTCAATATTCTACTCTAGGATATTGATTATCACCGGTGCTTGCCAACTAAACTGAGTTTTGGGAAGAACGGGGAAACATCAAACCTACCAGGAAGAAAGCTGTGAGGATGCTTCCTCACTTCAACCTAAAGAAGTGCCAGTTTACAAGGAGTTTTTGAGCGAGTGACGTCAGTAGACCGAAGGACGGAGGTTTCCGACGGGCTGACCAAAGATCGTGAGAAGACTTGTAACAGATCATAAACCCTAAACTCCTTTCTCAATCAATGTAACATATCAAAAACCAATTTATTGTTTTTTTCTAATTCTTAAACCCATTTTTGGTAAATGTATTATCCCATTTTTGTGGTCATTTTGAGCAAACAAATAACATCATAAATAGTATGCAATATTTTTAGACATACTGTAATATGGTCAAATAAATTTATTGAACAAATAATTTTGACATGACATGATAATGTTGCTAAATTGAGTCGTAGAATAAGCATGTTTATATGGTTGATAAGGGCATTTTGCCAAATGTTGTCTACTTAATTTATCGCTAAAATTAGTATGATAACTGTAATTGGTTTCCACAATGTTGGGTTGCTAATAATATTTTTATTTGATAATGCAATTTTTATCTTAACTATTTTTTCTACTATCAATATCATTCTCCTTGTTATTAAATGTCGAATTAGTTAAACTCTCAGCTATGAATTTGGAAACCTTTTCAAGTATAATCACATTTCATATTACATCTAAATATATAAATTTATAATAATCTCAGTAATAATTAAGATTTGAAATTTCAGAAATAATCATTATTAGTAAATTATCTTGTCATTACTAGTATTGGATACAAAAATAATAAAGACCATATCATGAGGAACATGTGAATAAAGAGCCGACATCCATCAATTTTGAAGAGCGACGTCCATCGATTGTTGAATTTGAGAACCGATTGAGAAGGATTTTTTTTAGTTCGTTTGTTTCTGTTTCTTTCGTTAGTGCATTTTAATTGAATGAGTTGGTCTGAGAGACGGTCTCACCATTTTTCTATTGTGAGACGAACTTTAATACATCATTTTAATAAGTTAAATACATCATTTCATTTTTAAAAATTACATTATTTACAATAAAGAAATACATCATTTCATTAAATTCGTCTCACAATAAAAATGGTGAGACATAATTTACAATAAAGAAACACGTCATTTCATTAAATTCGTCTCACAATAAAATGATGAAACCGTCTCATTTGAGAATTTGCCTAATTGAATTGAAAGTTGGGCCAGATTCTCTAATTTAATGTTTGACCAAATTATATTTATCTAAATCCAAGCTAATTGAATTAAATTATTCTTTAAAAAATTTAAAAACGCTCTTTAAAATATATTTTAAAATGAGTAAAAATAAAAAATCATTTTAAACTCATCCCTAATTCACTTAAGAGTTGAGACCCACGTCAACCCAACCTGAAGTCCAACTCAGACCTGATTTTGGCCAACCCAAGCCCAGGTCATGCCCACTTTGTAGTGATCTTTGGTCATGCCGGGCCAAGATATTTTTAAACAATGGTTTAGCTCGACCCATTTCTATAGGGTCCTAGACCTAGCTGGTGGGCCTACCGCCTAACCTAACCTAACCTAACCTGACCGGGCTGGACCCGCCCACTTTATTACTCTACCTGAGATCAGCATACTTTGATTACAAATCCCAGTAAGCCTACGTTGCTATGCTTCCATTTTCCAACGTGGATAAATATTCTGAGATGCATTATGCGGCTCAGGTGGATTTCATCAACATGGTATCAAGAAACTTAAATTAAAGCAATATAGTATACATAAAAGTGGGGAATTATTGTCGTTTACTCGGGATGTAGTGATTACAATATCTTGCTTGTGACTGAGAGGTCACAGATTTTAATTTCGTGGGCTCGGGATGTAGTGATTACAACATCTTGCTTGTGACTGAGAGGTCACAGATTTTAATTTCGTGGGAGACATCTGCGTATGTGAGTAGATGTGTGTTTAAATTAATATACAGTTAAGGAAACTTGTTGATATGGCTCATACATTAACAAAGGAATGAGGCAGGCAGATGCCTGCGAGCGGAGCGTAGCGCATCGAGTAGCAGAATCGACTGAGATAATAAAATCGACTCCACCATGGACATAGGCACATTGCCGAACCACATAAATCCTATGTTATTTACTTTCTTGTTCTTAATTCGTATGTCATATTATCATCGTTTCACAACAAAACTGATGCATCAGCAGAAGATAGTAGTTTTATGCTACCCTTGTATCAATAAACAAATCCATTGTAATTCTGTAGGAGCCACAAAATCCAGTGACAACATATACACTTGTTGAGTGAATGCAAAAAAATAATAATAATAACAAACAAACATTGTAAGACAATCAACATCATAGGATTCTTGGAAGAAAATCAAATATGAAATTCTTCTCATTCCTCAGATTGCTTATACTGCCTGAGGATCTGGGTGCAGCTGGCCAGCGGAGTTCTCTTAAGGAAGCCCATGGCGTTGGCGAATCGGGTGCTCGAGTTCATGCCATTGTTGCGGGTGAGAATCACACGAGCACGATCACGGCCAGCATCCGGGGTGCTGCATTCGGGATCCGGACTCTTCGCCAGCACTGCATCGCAGTAGTCGTCCGAGCGGTCGCCCACCACCAGGATCTTGTATTTTCCGGCGGAGTCAGTCACGCCTAGTTTAGTGTATGTCAGTTGGGAGTTTTCCCTCTTTCTGCACTCGATTCTCACAACAGCGCCTGCCAAAAAAAAAAAAACAATTGCATTCATTCCTTTTTGTCTCCATGGATTGATGTACATTCTGAATATGATGAAATCAAGAATAAAAAAATGGCTTGATTTTAACTATTTTCAAGAATCGGGTGGCTGTTTTTAAGCACATTCAGAGTTCAGACCAGTATTTGTTTCTTGAGTGTCAGTGAAGCATTTTGTCGAACAGTTGGGATGCAACATATTCGACTACTACACAACATAATCGATCAAATTCAATACACGTACAAATTAAGCGCGTTCATTTAATTAGGGTTTCAAGGATCACCACGCTTTTCCTAAATTCTGCAAATGCACATCTATTAACCATATGCAAAATCTGATTTATCGCAATGTACATCCAAAAACATGATCGTCTTCGTGTGTGTGAGAGAGAAAGGGGGAGGGATTACCAGAAAGGTGCGTAGATGCTTTAGTCTCGTAGCCGCAGCGGCAGGTGTCGCAGTAAACCGAACCCTGGAGCAGTAATGGGTCTCCATCAAAATGGGCGGCGGAAATGGAGGATACAACAAACAGAGCGAGGAGTGCAAGAATGATTTTCGACATTTTCAGCTTCAGATATGGTGGAATGGGATGGACAATGGGAGAGGGATGAGTTATAATGGGTAAGAGCAAAATCTTAGACACAAATTTGAAAGCGAAAAAAAGGAAACCGTGTTTAACGCCGATCTCTCTCTCTCTCCCTCCTCCCTCGATTACGCATTTACACTGAGAGAGAGAGAGAGAGAGAGAGAGAGAGTATTCATCGATTATCCATTTTTGCCAAGCCACTGTAATTGAATTATCAGTATCCATGCATGCTTGTATAAGATATTTAATAGGAGTATATATACATGCAATATTACAACATATTAATATGGACTAAAATAGAATAACATATTTGATTGCCATAATACATTACTAGCCAATCAAAATATTGTAATTAGCAAATTTCTTGAATATCTCAAAGTCCATTTGAGGATTCTTACATCTGGTCAATGTTGTGTTTCAAGAAATAAAATTATGAGAATCAAATTCAATAATGTTTGACTATTGAGTACCGATACAATTCTATTTCTATGATATTGTCCATTTATTAATATCCGACACAATTCCATTAATATGATATTATACACTCTATTTGTATTATTTATTTTGGGTTGATCAAAATCCTGTTGCAAACGAACACAACTCCATTAACTGGGTATGTTTTATAGGCACAAGGATAAAAATATAAGTTTTCTAGCCACTTTGTACTTTTGTCTTTTTCTCTCTTCCATTTTCGGCTACAAGACAAAATTAACTTTATTAAAGTTGTTTCCATTTTTGGAAATATTCATTATTTCATTTATTTATTCATTTATTTAATTTTGAGCAATTAATTTGAACTACCAAGGTGGTTGTAAATTTATTACAACCTTTTACAAACAAATATTTTCGTTTGTACGAGGAAGGAAACATTCTAAAAATTATTTGAAGATTGTTGAGAGGGTTTTGAGAGAGAAAAATCGAAGGTATGTTGATTTCAACCATTTTTTCTTATTTTTGATTCGTTTTCTGCGTTATAATGATGTTATGTGTTCAAAATCGACTTGCATATCTTAGTATCGACTTGTATATCTTAGTTTTTTAGAAAATATAGCGATTTTAGGACTGTTCTTCGTAAAAAAATATACAGAGAACTTAGGGAGAAACCCAGGAAAATCGAGATCTCGTGACAAAATTGAGATCTCGAGATGATGTCGAGATCTCGACTTCACCATATCGAGATCTCGACTTCATCTCGAGATCTCGATTTTGTCACGAGATCTCAATTAATTTTAATTTAATTCCGAGATCTCGATATTAATATCGAGATCTCGAATTGTCTGCTGGAATATGCTCCTGATTTTTTTTAATATTTTTGTTTCATTTATCGCAGATGTCGTATCAACGTTTCATCATACGTCATGGTGGGGCTTGGGACAGATCTGAGTATATGGGCGGAGACGAGCAATTGATTTGTTTGAGACGTGAACGGATCTCCTACAATACCATTTTGTCCGAGATTCACGAGATCATGCACTGTGATCTCCTCAGTACTAGCTACTGCTTGTTTTACATGAGCAGTATATCTGGGGGCTCGAGGCATGTGAAGGCTGGACTGAAGACCGACGAAGATATTATGCGGATGCTATATGAAAATAGCATTGATCCAATTATATATGTGGTCACCAAATTGAAGCAAAATCAGTCCGGATTTCAGGCACCTCAATCACAGTCACAGCGATCAACACGAATGGGTGGTCCTAGCATCTCATTAGCTGATGATTTCGTAGATGAGTATGAGGCAGAATCTAGAGATGATGATGATGATTATTGTGATGATGATGATGAGGAGGAGGAGGAGGAGGCAAGCGGGGAGGAGAGGGACGAGGAGGAGGGCCGGAGTCGGTTGTTTGAGTCCTTGGTCAGTGATTTTTCTAGATGGATTCTAGCTCCTGGGCGAATGGATCCGTACGGACTATCTAACAATAACTTGAGTCTGTCCGTGGCTGCAGCTCGACATGATCAGGAAGTAAGGAGTTGGGTGCTTCCTTTAATAGAGGTTGATGCTCCTGAGCGTTTGGAGTGGATTATTCACGCAGATTGGGCCCCGACTCAGCTGTGCATTGGAGCGACATTTAGCAGCAAGGATGAACTTGACCTTGCTGTAGGACTGCATCACTTGCATCACCGGTTGGAGTACTCCACAGAGAGGTCCAGCACTACTCGGCTCAACTTGAGATGCAAGCATGGGAATGGTTGTCCTTTTATGCTACGTGCAAGATAATCTGGAACTATTTGGAGAGTATTCAAGTGTGAACTGATGCACAGCTGCCAGACGGATATTGATCGTGTTGCTCCCCGCAGAGTGCCCGCAAGAGTGTTGGGTAAGTATTTCTCCAGTAAGTTGGCGGCGGAGGGCGCTATTCTAAAGTCGAAGGAGATGATGTCTGAATTGTTGATTCAATTCGGCATCAAGATTGATTACAGTTTTGCCCTGCGGGCAATAAACATAGCCATTGCAATGGTATTCGGCGAGTGGGAGAAGTCTTATGCGATGCTGTCGGGCTACTTACACATGCTACAGTCTCGTAACCCAGTCACGATGTATGATATATCCACTTCTTCGGAGAGTTTGTTCAAGCACATGTTTCTGGCACTTGCTCCTTGCATCGATGCATTTCACAGCTTCATGCGCCCAGTGATTGTTGTAGATGGCACGCATCTGAAGGGCAAGAATAAGGGAATGTTGTTTGTTGCGGTGACGAAAGACGACAATGAACAATTATTTCCCCTTGCTATCGGGATTGGACCCACAGAGGATGATGAGTCGTGGATGTGGTTCATGCATCGCTTGCATGTTTGCTTTGGAGATCGCGAAGGACTGTTCATTGTCAGTGATCAGCACAATAGCATAAAAAATGCAGTGGAGTTAGCATTTCCGAATGCTACGCATGCTATTTGCTACTACCACTTGGCGAATAACATGTCGAGGTACGGTCCGCAAGTTGGTGCTGTTTTACGAGATGCAGCCTACTGTTATAGGCACGATGCATTTCAAAAGCACATGTCTACTTTGGAGATTCTGAGCAAAGAAGGAGCTTACAAGAGGCTTCTGGATATAGGAGTCCACCGTTGGTCGAGATCTCAGTGCCCTGGTACCCGATTCAGCTTCATGACGTCCAATGCAGCCGAATCCCTCAACTCTCGTTTGTTATGGGCAAGACGATTGCCTATATGTGCCCTTCTTGAGACTTACAGAGCTATGGTTGAGAGATGGTTTGACGAGCGACGGGCGGCTGCATGGTCTAGAGATCATACTCTGACACACGTAGCTATGACAAAATTAACAGAGTCGTCCGAATATGGGCGACAGCTTGTAGTCAGAGGCACCACCATGCCACACATATACAAGGTGGAAGGGCAACAGAGAAGCTACAATGTCGACTTAGAGCATAGAACGTGTGAGTGTCGTCAGTTCGATCTCGATCTGATTCCATGTTGTCATGCGGCTGCCGCCCTCAGGTAATATGTTAATTCGAACTTTCATTATTGCAAATATCTTGTAGTTAATAGCTTAAAGATTATTATAACATGTGTGTCTTATTTTTCTATTGTCAGATATATTTCGCAGCCGATATCAGAGTACGTGCCACACTACTACAAGCAATTCACTCTGCTACAGACATATCATCACACCATTATGACTGTGCCGCATCCATCGGATTGGGTACTCCCATCGGAGGTAACATCTTATGTTGTGAGACCACCGATAGTAGTTCGACATGCTGGCCGTCCGAGGATGAGTAGAGCACGTTCTGGTGCTGAGAGTTCGACCACGCGCAGATCTCAAGTATGTAGGAGGTGTAGACAATCCGGTCACAACTCACGTGCCTGCACTGCTTATATCGCCATTGGTGAGGTGGATTTGAACAGTCCTCCACCCCAAGACGGGCCACGAAGGCGACGGGCGAAGACATGTAGTATTTGTCAGCAGACGGGGCATACAAAAAGAAAATGTCCGGAGAGAGTGGACCATATGAGTGAGTAGTGGCACTTGCTTTATTTCTGTTTGCATGCTTATGACGAATTGATCAGATGTTATTTTTGGTGATATTGTGGATGATATTTGGACGAATTTTTGAGTTCCTATTTGATCTGTTTAGGTGTTTTGGTTTGTATACGAATTCAGGTGGATTTTACAAAATTGAAATGGGGATATCGTGATTTGGTATTCACGATGTCGAGATCTCGACATATTGTCGAATAATATTCGCATTCAATTTTCGGTCATTTGAGATATATTTCGGATTTTATTTAAAAAAAATCATAAAATCGTATGAGAAAAATGTTGTTGAGATCTCAATTTCGTGATTTGTAGGGTTTGAATCGAGATAATTTAAATTATTGTCTCGACATGTCTCGAAATCAATTTCGAGATCTCGATTTAATGGATTATTGGCTAATTGGATGTTTAATTCACTAATTTTCGAGGATAATCAACTCATATAAGACTCATTTAAGGAAATATAGATTCGATAACGAAGAAACTTGCAAAAATTCATTTATTACAAAGATGTTTGCTTTGTATTATACTACTTCTACTTCATCCTATTCAAACATGAATAAGGTATGAACATTTCAAAGAGAAACATCTTATGTATGCATAGATTCAAATGTTTAATGTCTTATGTTAAATGAACTTTAAAGTGTTAAATAAATGTTAAGTAATGTATGTTTAAACTGTATAATGTTTTAATTTAAGATTAATTATAATTAATTACTTAATTATCAATTTCGAGATGAAATAGGGGATTTCGAGATCTCGAAATCCCCTATTTCATCTCGAAATGCATGACCTGTTTTTCAATAAAATCCATTTAATCCTGTAGAATCACCTATGCAGTTCATATCAATCACAAAATACACCAAAATGCAAATTCAATATTAATAAAAACATAATTTATGACTACAATAGAAAATAGTACTACAACTGTTCAGCTTCTCGAGCTTCTACTTCTCTACACCAACTTACAATCCTAGCACCTACAAGCTGCCTATAATGAACTGTAAACTCATAAGTAAGGTCACTAACTGGAGCTGTCCTCCTTCTAAGTAGGAACCTATCAACAAAAATCATACAATATACTCCACAACTATGTGAATCTAACTACATGGGCATCTCAGTAACATCCTTGATCAAAGTAAAATTACCAATGATTCTTACACGAGGAGGATCGACCATGTCCCAGTATCCGGCAGCATCAAGGACACGGGGAAGTAATACAAGAAGTGGTCGGAGTTCCGTGTCCTGCTTCAGATAGAGCACTGGGTCAAATGGATCATTTAAAGCGTGGAGAAGTAAGTCATATAACTCAACGGTCCAGCTATGAAGATCAATCCGTACAGTGACCCAGTGCTCGTAGAGATGGACAATCCCGATCACCTAAAATACAAATCAACACAATTAAACTTAATATGAATACTAATAAAACAATTTAATCTAAAAATATGTCACTTACATGTTTGTGTTGGTCCCGGTTTTTCAGAGTATAAAACGTTTGCAGCGGAAATAATATAAAGTAAACGTTTTCTTGCACTTGCTGGTTAACCAACTGACTGGGACCTGTCAGCTGGTGATTCAAAACTTAGAATATTTTAGGCCTTGTTTGCGCAGTTATCAGTTTTCAGGATATACACCAGCACTTGGGTGCTGGGTTTAAAATGCGAATGTAATGCGGAAAACTGATAAAGACAAAGGATTTATAGTGGTTCGATCAATCGATCTACGTCCACTCTCCAGTCGTAGCACTGGAAATTTCACTAAGAGTAATCGGGTACAAGCGTCCTACGATCTATCTCTAGCTGGTGAATGCCTCGTCCACCAGTTCACTAGATCAACCGCTCCCGGCCTTGTCCTTCTTCAACTCTGATCAGCTGGTGGAGTGCGAGCACGTCACTTCAACCTCCACAGCTTCACAGGGTGTTTAGTTCTCCCAAGAACGTATCTTCTCAATACGGCAAACTGCCCGTGATAACTCAAGTGCTGGCTGGCACAAGAGCTGCTGTGAACTTCCTCGGAGGAGAAAGAGCACCAAAGAGATCAGTAACTTACAAGCTGGAAGCTTGAAGTCTCGTGTTTGATGAATCAACACACGGATAGCCTTTAGAAAGGCCTCGAAAGTGTTCTGCTTGCTTGCAATAAAGTTTCAGACTTTCGGTAGTTGAGCGAGGGAGAAGAGTATTGAATGTTGATGGATCCCAGGTATTTATAGACGCGGGATCCCATTCAAATCTTCTAGCCGTTTGGACACATCCGGAAAAGGTCTCTGTCCTCGCATGTCCTTCTGACGGCGACAGGTATGTTTTTCCGGAAAGTGCCATACTTTTGTCCGCTTTATCTGACATTGATCTCTTTATGTCAGAACGGCACTATTCGTCAGTACGAGGAATCGAGACTGGTGTCTTGTAATTGATGGACTTTAAGGTATCCTCCTTAAAGTCATACTCTGTCAGTTAATTCCTCGACGAATCTTCTTTTTGTCTCTATGACTCTGGGAGAGAGAATCTGGAATTCTGCTGGTAACATCCGACTGGTAGATCATTCTGGTGATCTTGTGCTGGCAGTCTCTGCTGGTGACTTGCGCTGGCACAATCTAAGTCTACCAATATGTCTGATGTTAACTCTTGGAATCTCCCATGACTGGTGGCTTCACCGCTGGTGAATAGTGTCAGTGAGAACACGTATTCTGCTGGTAGGATTTGTCAGCCGCCTGCTGGTAAAATCCTTCCCAACTGGTGAACAGTAGCCAGTCGTGAGCTCTTTCTCATGCTGATGAACAGTGTCAGCACGAGTCTTGTCAGTCGCTTGCTGGTGAGACTTCTCTCAACTGGTAAGTACATCTCATGCTGGTGAACAGTAGCCAGCATGAGTCTTGATCAGCTGCGACTTACAACACAAAAGACCTAAACAGGACTTTACATTTGAGACTAGAGCTATTCTAGAGACAAACTGACGCTGGTAGGACTTAGGATTTGATCCACCAAAACACCAAAACTAGAATCTAAACAAGTAGCTACTGGGGAAAGGAAACTTAGCCAAATTTCCCAACAATTTCCCCCTTTTTGGTGCGATCAAAGCCTAACCAGCGAGCACTCAGCTGATGAGGAAAGTTACAAAGTATTTCAGGGTTTTACAAAATAAACCTATCAGATCTAAACCCATGAAAATACTTCCTCACATCAGCTCTAACTAAAAATCTCCCCCCTCAAACCAGGAGAGATATTGCTCGTTTAAAATATGAAAATTGAGATCAGAGCAAAAAGATTTAAGGTGTGTGATACGAGTGCTGGTGCTGATTACACTGGAAGTGTAAGTTCAGCTGGTAAGTAAATACTTAGACAATTTGTTGGACAATGAGGAATTGTCATCAACTTGTCAGTAATCAATCCATTTAATATGTTGCAGTTACAAGTACAGGATAGAAAACTGACTAGTCTAGAGATACAAATACTTACAACAAAAAATAGAGAAACAAGACTATGGCTGAGAAGATGATCCTGGTGATTGAGTTCTGCTTGTGAGCGACCTCAGGATCTCAGTGAGCGCTGCCATATCTTGTCTGCTCTTCTCCCTTTCCTCAGCAGCAATTCTCCTCTCCTCTTCAGCAAGACGAGCTCTCTCTGCCTCAGCACGTGCTCGCGTACTTTCCCCCTCTTGGATCCGCGCCAAAAAGGAGGACACGCCAGCGGTTACAGACTCCATCTGTTGAGCAATTTCAGTTCGGAAGGTGGCTAAGCGCTGATCCATCCTGGCATCAATGAGTGCAAGAAGCTGCGCAGGAGGATGGATCTCGGAGATTGGCTGCGCTGATACTTCCATGGAAGAGGAAGGCACATCAGTTGCGGAAGGAGCCATTGCTGGTTCAGATTCAGCTGATATCTCCATCGGGGCTGGCTCCTCCGCTGGTACTGCTGCTGCGGCTGGTTCCTCTGCTGGTATCTCGACTGCTGCTTCTGCTGGCTCCACTACTGGCACTGCTGCTGGAGCTGGCTGGACTTGTTCAGAAACAACTGTTGGGACTGTGAATTCCACCACTTGCCAGTCCATGTGAGCAGGGACGAGATCGCCCGAGACAATAGGAACAGGAGGGACGGCAAGGGTCAGCCACCAACCACGAGAGGGATCCTCCTCTACTAAGTGGTCTACCAGCAGAGCGCTGGCAGCCATGTCGAACAATATAGCATGGTAGGGAGGGATCCTCGGGAGGGTAACCAGCACTTTGAGGCGACGGAGCGCGTACGTCAGCTGGTACCCCCGACTGGTGACTCGAAACTGGAGGAAAGGTAACTTGATCTTTTTCAGTGGCGGGAGGCCGGAGCTTCCAGTCAGCTGCCTATACTCAGCGATTTTCAGCAAGCGGCGCTTGATCCTCCTTGTAGACAGCTGCTGGGGGCATTCAGGATCAGTGCCCATGAAGGCATGAGCCCACTCCTCCTCCGCTCTCCAGTAGCCAAGACCCAGCCTGGCATAGAGAACCGCCCGCTTCTCCACTGTCAGCAGGCGCTTGCATCGATCAAAAATCCTCCACCTCCGGAACTCCAGACATAGTTCCGGATCCACCCTCCAGAGTCTTCGGTAGCTGGATATCATTTCGTCATTGACGGCATTCTCCACCTCCGCCGTGATGTTTTCAGCATACTCGTAGAGAGTGGAATTGAAATATTCCATCGGCTGCAAGGGCAGACACCAGTCAGAGATCCTCGAAGCGTATACCGACTGGTGGGGGAGTCCGCTGATGGGGATGATGTTGAATGCTGAAGGCTCAGGCACTCGTGAATTTAGAAACGCCATGTCCCCGCGGTGCTCCCACCGGTGTACCCCTGTCACTCGCGACTGGAAGATATCCTCATCAATCAGTTGATGCTCTTGGATGCAGAGCATGTAAGGTTGCCTTTCAGTAAGTGTACGCCTAGCTGGTGATGTAGAGGATGCTCCTGGTCGCCCGGAAGTTGATGTCGAGGCATCTGTAGATCGGGGGCGACTGGCAGGACGACGAGCCTTATCATCAAGGTCTGGGAACAGATCCCTTGGCTCCATCCTCTGCACCATGGAGTAATGTATAACCTCCTCAGCTGCCGCCTGCTCTGGCTCCTCAGCCCTTGGCTCCTCTGCATCCTCAGAATCTGAGCTTATGTCTGAAAAACTCGCCAGTTTTTCCGGGGTGGTCGCCCGCACTTCTTCTCCTCCACTGGCACCCCCGTGCGCGGCCAGTGGGTCTTCTTCACCTCCACCACCCCCTTGCGCGGGTGGGGGGACTTCAGCAACCTCCTCCTCTTGGTACTTATCCACGAGGGATAGTACATCTTCATCAGCACCCATGACCATCAGGCGCGTGAATGATTCGTCTGAGAGAATCTGGCCTGGAGCTGGTGCTGGTGGCCTTGCACTTGTAGTTGGGGCAACTTCCCATTTGCCTTTGGCCACCTGGTGCACCTGCTCCGCCAGTTGCGCCTGACGTGTGGCGGCGTGCTCAGCCTTGATCTTGGCAAATCTCTCATCACGAGCAGCCAACTCCGCCTCTCTCTTCTGCTTGGCAATCAGAGCCCGGAGCCTCGCCTTGGCCTGTTTCTTTTTGACGATGGAGGCGCCTTTCTCTTTCTTCGCCTGTTCCACCAGCCGCTGAGCCTGGGTCATAACCCTCTTGCGCTTGCGGGTCATCTTCTCCAGCGTCTCTTCCTCAGTCAGTCCCAGAATGGACTTCTTGACTGGGATGGAGATCTTCCCAGACTCAGAGTCATATGCAACAGCTGACGGTGGCTGCTGGTGCTGGGAAGTCTTAAGCTTCTTGCGGGATGGCTTCTTGGTGACTGGTACAAGTTGTACGTCCCGTGGGTGGATACCAGTCGCCTCAGCCACCGCGCCTTCCATGGTGTCGAAGAGAGACTCCGTCTCCAGCTTCCTCTTCAACTCTGCCCTTGCCTCTGCTGTCAGCGGTAGAGCCATAACTGGAGGTCCTCTGACCTTGGTGAGCTCAGAAAATAGGAACTCCTCACCAGTCATATGAGCCGAGCAACCACTATCTATGATCCACTCGCTCGATCTCTGAAGCTGTGTTGCATGATCCTGTTCCTGCAAGAAAATGAAATTATTTAGGTCCCCGATCATCAGCGGGTCCTGCAGGGTTAGATCTCTGGATCATTCCTTTTGGAATCCAGACTTGAGTAATCTTCAGCTCGGTGTTACCCTTGCTGACATCACTTGTGGCCTTTCCCTTCCTTTTAAAATAATGCATGGATTTGTTTTTGGAAGGTGTGGCTGTGTGTGCGGTTCCTCTGGAAGTATTCTTCCTCCGAGGGTGTCGGAAATTTCTTTCCGACCGCTTGTGTTGCCTTGGTGGTCTCTGGAATTGTGGACCACGATGATTAGCCTTCCCAGCCCTTGAGAAAAGGTTTTGATTGGGCTCAGGCCTCCGATAGGTGTTCCTCCTATCGGGAAATATCCTTCTCTCAGTATTCCGCTGAGATTTGGATCCCTTGTAAGCATGCTGGCAACTGGCATACTTAAAAGGTTGTGCGTGGAATCCCTTGACAGCTGGTGCTGGCTGTCGGATCCCACTGGCAGCTGACGCTGACTTCCTTGCCTTAGAATATTTAGGCTTAGTCTGCGTCCTTGGGTGTGCTGGCGTCCTGTCAGCAGAGGATTTTGCCAGTTGAGGATTTTGTCGTGATGACTCACCTATGTATCTGGTCGTATTATTCCTGTGCTGATCAGCCATACGGGACTGACTGGTTTTACCAGCTGATGCTGATGCATTTACCAATTTTCCCTTACCCTTATGAGCTGTGAGTTCGGGTTGGTTTGTGCTCAAATCCTTTTCAAATCCCAACCCGGACTTATCAGAAGGCTTTCTCCAATGACTTAGAGCTGCTTCCAAGTCTTTTGAGCCTTTATTTAGAAAATTTATTCTATTTTCTTGCTCCAGAACGAGATTGTGAAAATTATCTCGCTCAGTTTTTGCAATTTGAAAATCTTGGAGCAACTCAAAGTGAGTCTTTTTCAAAGTGGCTAGCTCTTCGCTGATTGACCTCGATTTTTCAATCTCCTTGGTCAAAACAGAAATTTGATCTTTCAGCGAAGCATTTTCTCCAGCCAAGACATTCTTTATTTCATAAAATTTTAAAAATTCTTGTTGAAGAATGTCTATTGTGACATCTTCTGAGTCGGAGCAACGCGACTCAGAATCGTCTAAAATGTGAGAAGGCATGATATGCATTGGGGGAGCTGATGATTGTACCTGATCATCAGCTGCAAGTGCCTCTTCACTGTCAGCACTTCCTTCAGCTGACTCCTCACCGAAGGCTGCCATAAGTGCCAGTAGAGCTTCCTCTTCTGACTCTTCATCTGACTCATACTCTCCGTCGTCATGGTCAGGAATGTCGAGAACTTCTGTCCTGGTCAGCATAGCCTTGGCAACGGCTTTCGATGCACGCTCTTCAAAGAGCTTCTTCAGCCTTTCCCGCTCACCCTTTTCCACCTGTGGATTGGCACTGATAGCAAGCACGGGGAGCTCTCTTGATGAATTTTCCATCAGATGAGCTTAGAGATACTCCCTGTTTCGACTTGGCTTTCTCCAGGAGAACGGCCAGTCTCTTCATCTGTTGCTCAAGGTCAGCGATAGAGCTCTCGCTGTCTTTTGAGTTAGATCCCGATGTGGTTGGGATCTCTTTCTGCTGGTTGTGCTGGGCAGCAGGTCTGTCAGCATGGAAGGGCTTCTTGTGCTTCCATTTGAAGTCCTTCTTGACGAAGTAAGCTTCGTCTTGAGCTTTGATGCTGGGGGATCCCATGTTCCTGATGGCCTCATTCTTGTTCACCATCTGGATATCCCACTCGTGTGCCTGCAACTGAGCAAATAACTCCTTGGGAGTCATCTTGGATAAGTCCTTCTCCTTGAGAGCTGTCGTCTTCACAAACCAGTCCTCCTTGGGCATCTTGGACAGGATCTTGGCATTAAGATCTTCATTTGAGCACTTCCTGTCCAGGGACTTTAGCTCGCTGACGATGGCGTTGAATCTCGCCTCCATCTCCTTGATGGTTTCTCCAGGCAGCATCTGGAAGGACTCATACTTGTCCACCGCAACCTGCAATTTGTTGCGTTTCATTTGATCAGTTTCTTGACATAGACTATCAAGATAATCCCATACTCCCTTGGCATTGTCAAACTGGAGGGCTTCCTCCATCAGCGACTCTGGAAGAGAAGCCAGGATCAACTCGTGAGCAATGGAATCCAACTGATTCCGCTTCCTGTCCTCGGCGTTCCATTCGCCTTGAGGCTTTGGGATCACAGCAGCTGGACGATCTCCTAGCTGGTGCTGTATCATGGTGATCTCGATTGG
>JAPKLW010007081.1:0-15796 GCA_026898455.1 Plectranthus barbatus
CGTGGTGGACGGCCAGTAGTCGCGCGAGAAGAACGCCGGCCTGAACAACGCGACCGCCGTCCCGCACGGCCACATCCTTACAGTCGCCCATCCGGGAGTAGGCCACCTCATGTCAACACTTTGACTGCAGGTACACCGGAGTACACACTTACCATCGAGCCAGCAGAATTGGTACAAAATGTACTTCGCCGGATGTCTGATAAGGTGAAGTGGCCGCCGAGAATGAAAGCTGACCCGTCCTTGAGGGATCCTAAGAAGTTCTGCGATTTTCACAGTGATCATGGCCATAATACGGCGGATTGTCGAGCCCTGAGACTGGAAGTGCTCGACTTATTAAAAAGAGGAATATTGACGGAGTTCCTATCCCATAAAGGGAAAAGGACTTGGACTCGCGAAAAGCAAGCTACTCCGGAACAAGCTCAAGAGAATCAGTCTGGTAAACAACCCGCCCCTGTTCGAACTATAAACTGCATAACTGGAGGTTCGGAGATCAGTGGAGTCACCAGATCAGCAGCCAAAAGAGCGAGGAGACAGAGTCATACCAAGGTGTGGGCGGCACAGGCCCCCATAGTTCATGGAACGATTGAGTTTACGGAGAAGGATGTCCCGGAGGTTGCGCACCCTCATGATGATGCGCTCGTGATCTCTTTACAGGTCTCGGACTGCCTCATCAAACGGATCTTTGTAGATAACGGAAGTTCGGCGAATATCCTTTTCCATCATGCGGTTAAGGAAATGAAGGTGCCTGGGGAAAGGATAGTCCGGAGTCAGACCCCTCTGATCGGGTTTAATGGAGGGGTGCAAATGACAGTGGGAACCGTGACCTTGCCCACCTATTGCAGGGGAGTCCGGCATGATGTGGCATTTATGATCATCGACGCGCCTAGCGCATACAATGCGTTACTAGGACGCCCGTGGCTTCATCAACTTAGGGCGATCCCTTCTACATATCACCAACTGGTTAAGTTCCCAACTTCGGACGGAGTATGCACCATCAAGGGGGAACAAAGTGTGGCCAAGGAATGTTACTACGCAAGTGTTAAGGCGGTGTGTTCGCAGCAGCATTTCCCGTCAGAACCGGTCAAAACAATAGGAGAAGTAGAAGGAACGAAGGAGGTAGAGCTGGACCCCGCAGACCCTTCCAAGAAAACAAATATTGGATCAGAGCTCGATCCTACAGTTCGTAGTGAGCTCGTACACTTCTTGTCCAAAGAACGAGCGGTATTTTCCTGGTCCCACAAAGATATGGTAGGCATAGACCCAAAGGTGATGACTCATCAGCTTCAGGTCGATCCAAATGCAAGGCCCGTACAACAACGAAGATGGAAGTTCTCTCCAGATAAGAATGAGGCTGTAAATGAGGAGATTCAAAAATTGCTGGAGATCGGATCTGTAAGAGAGGTGAAATATCCGACCTGGTTAGCTAACGTTGTTGTCGTAAAAAAGAAGAATGTGAAGAATCGCGTGTGCGTCGATTATACTGATCTGAACAAAGCCTGCCCAAAGGATCTATACCCCTTGCCACATATAGATAGTATTGTGAATGCCACTGCTGGGCATGAATTGCTAAGTTTCATGGATGCGTTCTCGGGCTATAATCAGATCATGATGCATCCAGATGATCAAGAAAAAACCGCATTTATGACCAACAGGGGAATTTATTGCTACAAGGTAATGCCCTTTGGGCTAAAAATGCAGGATCGACCTATCAGCGCTTGGTGAACAAAATGTTCGAGCAACTCATTGGAAAAACCATGGAGGTCTATATTGACGACATGCTGGTGAATTCCGAGAAAGCAAGTGAGCACGTAAGAGATTTGACTCTAGCTTTCGATATCTTGAAGAAGTATAATATGAAGCTCAATCCTGCGAAGTGCACCTTCGGAGTTGCATCAGGAAAATTCCTAGGATACATGGTGACCAGTCGTGGAATAGAGGCTGATCCAATACAGATAAGAGCGATAAAGGATCTGGCACATCCGCGGAGTCCGAAGGAGGTACAAAAATTGACTGGGAGGTTGGCAGCGTTAAGCCGGTTCATATCGAGATATTCTGATAAAACGCACAATTTCTTTCGGGTCTTACGGAAAGGGAAAAATTTTGAATGGACCGATGAGTGCGCAAAAGCTTTTGAACAACTCAAGGAATATTTGTCGAGCCCTCCATTGTTGTCCAAGGCCGAACAAGGGGGACCCCTGCTATTATACCTATCAGTTTCGGATCATGCTGTCGGATCGGTCCTAGTAAGAGAATATCAAGGAAAGCAGCATCCTGTTCATTACGCAAGCAAGCTATTGCTCGATGCAGAACGAAGGTACACGACCTTGGAGAAACTGGCTTTGGCCTTAATCGTAGCATCGCGGAAGTTAAGGCCATATTTCGAGGCCCATTCAGTCAGAGTAGTTACGTCATACCCGCTTCAGAGTGTATTCTCCAAACCTAGTCTATCGGGGAGATTACTTAAATGGGCAGTAGAGATCGGAGGTTTTGGGGTTGAGTTCGAACCCAGGACAACTATAAAATCTCAAGCTCTAGCTGACTTCGTGGCGGAGTATTCGGCGAACTTGCAAATCGAAGCCAAAAAGGAGGTCGCACAGATAGAAATCTCATAACTCGGGCATGAGCCATGGATCCTTCAGGTCGACGGATCCAGCAATGTGAATGGGAATGGCGTCGGATTGAAATTGTGGAGTCCTTGGGGCGAGCAATTTGAGCGTGCGATTCGACTCAACTTTGATAACACGAATAATGAAGCGGAGTATGAGGCTCTCGTGCGGGGAATGCAGTTGGCGAAGGAGTTGGGTGTGCGTCGCTTGCAAGTACGCTGCGACTCGCAGTTGGTGGTTTCCCAAGTGGATAATCAATACCAAGTAAAGGAACCGCGTTTGACGAAGTATTACGAAATTGCTCGGCGGGTTAGTGCCGATTTTGATAATTTCGAGATAAGGCATGTACCCAGGGAAGAGAATGTGGAGGCAGATGCATTGGCGAACCTGGCTTCTTCTCAACAGAGGAGGCAGGAGAAAGCGGTACCTGTGACATGGGTAGATGAGTCGATAGTCCAGAATTTTTATGAGGTAAATGAAATACGGCGAGCCGGGACTTGGATAGACCTCATACGGCGATACATCGAAGAGGGAGTACTCTCGGAGGAGAAGGCAGAGGCAGCCCGGATAGCTCGAGCCGCCGCGAAGTACGTAATTTATGAGGGCGACTTGTATAGGCGATCGTTGGAGGGTCCCCTTTTGAAATGTGTTCACGATGGGTCGATTCCTATCGTTTTAATGGAAATTCACGAAGGAGATTGTGGAAGTCATCAAGGTGCTCGAACACTGGCTCATAAGGTAATATCGGCGGGTTTCTATTGGCCAACTCTGCGAAAAGACGCAAAAGAATATGTAAAGAGCTGCAAAGCTTGTCAGAGGTTCGAGGTGACAGTTCAAAAGTACGCGGAACCGCTCCATGCGACGGTGTCTGTATGGCCCTTCATGGCATGGGGGATGGATATTGTAGGGAAACTCCCGAAGGGTGCCGGTCAGAAAGAATACTTACTCGTCGCAACCGATTATTTTATGAAGTGGGTCGAAGCGGAGGCATTTCGTAACGTGCGTGAACCAGAGGTTATCAAGTTCCTCTGGACGAATATATTGTGTCAATTTGGGATACCGAAAGAAATCCGGACCGACAACGGTACACAGTTTACCGGAAGAAGAGTTCGAGAATTTTGTGATCAATACGGGATAAAACTAGTCTTTTCTATGCCACGTTATCCCGAGGCGAATGGACAGGCCGAATCATCAAATAAAACCATTATGGCTACTTTGAAGAAGCGGTTGCATGCTCTTAAAACTGGATGGGTCGATAAACTTCCGGGGGTGCTATGGTCGTATCGAACCACACCTCGTGTAGCGACAGGAAGTACCCCTTTTGCCCTGGCTTACGGTGAAGAGGCGGTTATACCCGTTGAGATGAGAGCAAAAAGTTTACGAGTGGAATTGTGCGACGAGGTGTGTAATATAGACAAACTGTTTAAAAACTTAGAATTGATCGATGAAAGAAGGGATCGAGCCTTGATAATGATGGCCCAACGTCGATCGCAAGTAGAGAGGATTTATAATCGAAGGCTCAAGTTGCGAACCTTCCGAGAGGGGGACTGGGTGTTGCGAAGAGTATTCCAGAATACCAAGGACAAGAGTGTAGGGAAGCTCGCACCGACCTGGGAAGGACCGTATAAAGTAACACGGGTGGTCGGGCGAGGAGCATATCATTTGGAGGATTATGATGGTCGAGAAATCGCGAATAGCTGGAACGTGAGGCACTTAAAGAAGTATTATTTCTAAGGCATAGCCCAGTTCGAACGAGGATGGTCAGATAAGTATTCTAATTCATCTAATTACTTCTTGTATTTTGATTTTAATACCCATACTGACTTGAGCGTCGGAGGGGCGATGCTTCGGCATCGCCCATCCTAACCTCAAAATTCCCTATGCAGGACAATATCAAGAATGAAAGAGCGAATAAAGTATCATAAGGCTTCAACATGAGAAAAGAAAGCATGCATCCAATCTTGAAAATTCGCAACGATAAAAGCATGGAAAACGAAAGGATTATCCAAAAGTAAAAAAAAACATAAACACGATTGTTCGACAAAAGAAGAATGATGATTTATGTATTGGTGTTCGTCTGCTGCTGAAGGTTGGCGTCTTGCTCACTGCTCTCCTGCTGTTTGGGGCTGCCAGAATTGGGGTCCTGCTCAGTCTGAGGGATCTCATCCAGAACGCGTAGGTCGAGGTCTGGGAATCGAGTAGTTATCCTTCCCCTGATGTCCTGCTCGACCTGTTCGGCGATAGTCTGTAAGTTCGACATAACGAAGCAATAAGTACCTATTGATGATAGAGTAAGAAGCAAAGTATAAAAGGGAAAAGTGATGGGAGGATACCTCGTATGTCTCGGCGAAGTAGGGCGTCTGGATGATGGATTCGAAATCAAGACCTTCTCCAGATCTGAGGCGAGCGATCTCATCCTGGCAGCGCTTCAGCTCGAGTTTATGCTCCTCCTCTTTGGCAGTGAGCTGTTCCTGCATTGCCATGAGCCGGTCTCCTCTCTTCTGAATATCGCTTGAGAGCAAAGCGATGTCGGCATCGTACTTCTTCTTCGAACTCTCCAGCTCATTCCGACATGCTTTCAGCTCCTCCTCGGCGTTGTTTGCTTTCACTGCAAGAGAGCGGCATTACCTTCAGTCTCATCGATCTTATCCTCGAGAGCAGCTACCTTCTTCTTCTGGGTCTTGACCTCACCCCGAAGCTTCAGAATCTCCTCCGCGCATTTATCCTCAAAGGCCTTGATCTCGCGGTGGATCTTGTCGAACTCCATTGCGTCCTGCATCCAAATTCTTAATGAGTAGATTAAGTACGTTAATTATTATGAAGCATGGCGAAGATGATACCTCCAACTGACGCTGCTCAAAACGAGAGAGCCTATTGAAGAGCGCTCCTGCCATAGGATCATGAGGAAGAGGGTTGAGCAGCAACTTGCGAGCATGGACTAAGAATGAGTCCACCCTCGCGTTCACTGGGGCTGTCTGTGCCCTGGCCAGGGACCTCTCAAGGTTCTCCTTGGTGCCGGAGTCTTTGTCTGAAGGACGGTGGCGGCGTTCAGACGATCCTCCCTCTTTGACCTTCTTAAGGTCGGACTCTCTACGAGAGGAGTCCGACTGAGGAATGTGGGGAACGTCCTTGGAGGTTTCAGTAGGCTTAAACGGAGGAGGAGGTGGAGTCACGGGAGGAGCGTTCGACGCAGTAGCGTGCCTTTTTGGAGGGTTTTCCTCCCGATATTTCTGTTCGAGCTCCTCCCGAGCTCTCTTCTTTTCCCGCATGGCCTGAGCAACTTGTTCGGCGGATGGCCCTCGACCTTTCATGTTATCCGAAAGATCGTTGAGATGGCAGTTGTGGTCTAGAAAGTGGTGAGCAGTCACAAAATGCCCGAACTGTAACTTTGGCCACTCGCGGTCACTACAGCTGACGTCGTATGCCCGATCTATTCTAACTTGTTCAGTCGGGGTGAGGATCGTCCTCTCGCGCACTGAGAAAGAAAAGAGATGATAATTAGTCAAATGTATAGATAATGAAAGCAACTATGCGAAAGAGAACACACTTATTGGAGTTCCGCCATGGCTGATGAATTCGGGGTTTGAGGGGTCGAGCTTAAGGAAAAAGAAAGTATTCCACCAATTCGGAGAGTTTGTAGGGGGCTTCTGAACAAGAGGCGATCGACCCTTCTTCCACCTAGTGAAGTAGTAGTAATGCTTGTCCTGGCACTGGTTCATCCTATACATATTGTGCCATTCGCGAACTGTTGGGAGGCCTAAACCGAGATCCATCCAAATCAAAAATACGCCGACTAAGTGACACCAGCTATTGGGTGCTAATTGGAAAGGGGAAATGTTATATGAGGCTAGAACCTCGCTGAAGAAAGGATGGATTGGGAGACCAACTCCGTTCTCCATGGCTGCGGTATAAAAGGCTGCGAACCCGGTAGGAGGGTCGAAACATCGACGGTTTGGCTTAGGATGAATATACGTAGCACCGAGGCATGGATTGGAGTCGGCTAGGGCGAGCATATCGTCCTTTGATATTGAAGAAGTAGCCCCGAGAACTCTGTGAGTAGACCATCCTTCTGGAAGCTTCCACCTGCCGATGATTGGAAGTTCAGGGGGAGTGGACTTTTCGTCAATAGAACGGCGGCCCGGCCCACTTGTTCCGGTGGCACTCGACATTCCTTCCAGGCGACGGATTGACATTCCTTCGAGGCGACGGATTGTCTCCGCAATTGGGCGGTCGTCCTCAGAATCAGTTGATGACGAAGGTTCTTCGGGAACATCATCGATGATTTTCCTCTTTCCCCGGCGGAGAGTGGTTTCCAGGTCTTGGAAAATCAATTCCCAATCCGGTTGAGCGATTTGGTCAGATAAAGGAACCCTTTCGGGAGAAGGAGTGAAGGGTGGTGTAGGTACGTGAGGATCGGATTCACGGGCCATGATATTAACGATTGGTAGGTAGGGCTAAAACCTAATCGGAGGAGAAACGAGTGGTTGCATAAAAGAAAAATCTCGCATCAGATTTATGCTAAAAGAGGGGAGCAATAGAAGACCATAAGAGTAACGAAAAAATTAATTATGAGATAAAGAAGGGGAACGTTACCTGAATCGCAATTGTCCGGTGACTGAACGCGTGCTGAAGATAGGAATTGCAGAAGTCGGGAAGACGATGAACGAGGATGAGTGGGATGACGATTCCCGAGAAATGCTATTAAAAGGGGGTGACTGTCTAACTTCCGCCAATTAGCCCTTGATTTATGCGGAAATTACGCAAATGCCATGATAAATTGGCGGGAAAACTTGAAATGACTTTTCGGTCTCTGGTATACCTCGATGTTATTAAGCTTCCATAAAATCAAGCATCGATAAGTCGAGCTTTGATACTTAGATGACCTCGTACTCTGATTGTTCACAAAGTTCATTCCGATGAATTTATTAAACCAGATGGCTTAACGACAGAACCCGAACTGTCAAAGCAAATTGCAAACTATGGATTCGGGCCATAGTTCGCCGGCATTCATTGCTACTTTATGGAGTAGCATGAATCAGAAGCTATTCCCACGAAGGAATTGATGCTTCGAGCCGAGAGGATGTCTAAAAAAGAGATCCCATCAATCTGAATTCCTTCAAAGGAGTTTGATGAGCCATACATCTGGAAATATTCATGAAAACGAGGCTTGACTTACCAAGTTCCTTTTAGGAGAAACTTGACAAGTCAAGAGGGCTATTGTTGAGGTCGATATTTTGAGGCCCGAAAACGGCCCATTAAAAAGTAGCCTGTTTGATGCCTTGGGCCTAAACTCAGGATGAGGCCCATTATGATAGGTCGACAATATGGGTCGAACATTATGGCTTCGAGCTGTGAAGATTCAAATTTATGGCTCGATATTTAAGGCGTGCTTAAATAGGGAAGAACGGATCTTCTGATCGTGAAACGGATAAATCAGCATTAAAGTTCGGCGGAAATCACGGAGTTCTGATAGGAAGCGTTATTCCAAAGATGGCTATATATATTTCTGGAAGAACACAATCTGGGGACGTTGAGCAAAGTTAGAATTGAAGCGAGTCATAGTTCGATATAGCAGGATTCACCTTGTTTATTTCATTTTCTTGTTCGATTCTTCTATTTCCATTTTGTTGTACTCATTTCGACAATCAATAACAGTATTTCCGCCTACCTACTATAATTCGTATTGTTTTTCTATACCACTGATTAAATTGTTCTTGGGCTCCTCAAATCCATACAAAAAATATCCACAACATGCACTAAAGAAGCAAGGAAGATCAAGCTATTCCATGTCTTAAAGAGATCAATCCATGCTTTCCAAGATGATATTAAAAGCCAGCGACGATTGTCCGTCCAAAACAACATTTTATTTGGCATCAAAGAGGCATATGAGTCAATGGCAGCAGCTACATTAACAGCAAGATCTCTCCTGTGTACTGGTCCAGATCATGAATATGAAGTGCCAATATGTTTGGATTTGGTGTTGCTGAAGGTTTTGGATGCTGCTGCAGTCCGTTGCTATGAGTTCCCTATAAAGGTACTCAAACTTATACGGTTGAAGTATCTTGCCCTGACTCATCATGGGAAACTCCCTAGTTCCATCTCCGACCTCCAACAGCTGCAGTGTCTGATTATCCGTCACCATCATAGCATTAGATTCGTAAGAGATGTAGATTCAGTTTGTTTACCAAAGGAGATGAGAGATGAGATCCGAGATCTGCCGGAATTTAGGAGCATTAAACTGCAAGGAGGTATTATTCAATGGGCAAAGCAGATATGGGAGAAGATCTACGATGTTCAACAAAGGTGGATGAGTGGCGGGACTCCATCTTATATTGATCGTCACTCCTGGAGCTTCGATTTGTTGGAATACTCAAGCCCTTTTCGTGAGGTAACTTTGCGACAAATCCAGAAGAAGATGAGGGATATACAACAAGCGTGTGGCACCAAATTGCCTAGATATTCAATTGATTTGAAGAAGGAGATATGGGAGGAGATGTGGGGAATTCAGGAAATGAGGATCAGTGACAAAACTTTTTTGCCAAAAGAGATATGGGAGATGCAACAGCTGAGGCATCTTCGGATCATAGGAAGAAACCTACCGGATCCAAGTGATGGAAGGAGCCTACCAAACCTCTCAACACTTTATGTGAATGTTCATAGTTGCAACTCCAAAGTTTTTAAGAGTCTTCCCAATCTTAAAAAGTTGGGAATTATAATGGAGGTAGGGCCTTTCGCTGCTGAAGTCGTAAGCTGCTTCAAGCATATTAGTCTTCTCAAGAGACTAGAGTCACTTAAATGCGTGGTGGTGAATCCTCAACAACGAGTTGTTGCCCCAGATGGTCATCTTTCATATTTGCGACTGAAAAAGCTGAGCTTGAGTGGGTTAGCATATGGTCGGGAGTGCATGAGTGAAATTTGTTATCTTCGAGATCTTGAAGTGCTGAAGCTGCGATGCGCTGAGTTCGAAGTACCAGAATGGGAAACCAAAGTTGATGAATTCCAGAGCCTCAAATATCTGCTACTTGAAGATATCGATCTGGTGCGATGGACAATTGCCAACAATGGCTGCATCCCGAAACTCCAGCGTCTAATCATTCGGCACTGCTACAAATTAAAGGAGCTACCTCGGCCTAGAGCTCTCAAAATGATAGAGGTAGTTGACTGCAGCCCTTCACTTGTGGCTTCTGCGGAGCGAGCACGTTCTTCTTCAGTTGAGGTTGCCATCACTTCATCATGGAAACTTTGACGATGACTGACTCACAAGGTAACTTAATTTCATGACACTTCTATTTCAGTAATACATGTTAATGATTTGAGAACTTGTGTTGATTTCATCTTTCAACTATGGTCTAGGGGAGATGGAATATCATCACAATCACTTTGCATACTGATTGATGTGGTTTAGCTCGCTTGTTGCTGGTTTGATCGTTGCTCTTCTGCTTGTTTGAAACTGGGACTTGCCTATACTTTGATGGTGCTTGATTTTATTTATTTATCAATCTTTTAAATACAATGCATTATCATTTAAATTTCGCTCTACCAAAATGTCTTTATCCATAACTTATAGTACATAAATGAGGAATTTAAATCACTTGGGCCCAGAAAACTGAGACTGATAATTTTTTGTTGCACTTGTACTCACAAAATAAACATGGCTACTTCTCTCTCTCTCTCTCCTTTATATTCAAGCATACGCCTCTGTATCTCGTAACTGCCCCGAAAGCCATTCTCTCCTCTACGGTCTCCACCACTCGCACTCTCAGCCCCCAATACAAAGAAAGTTAGAGCAAGAGCTAGATCTGGACCAAGAGGTTTTGGGCAGAAGATTGAAGATGGTGATTATATAGGTGTGGATGATGAGCAAGATTGATACCATTCTATCTCAATTGATGAAAAACAGAGTAATGAAAAGAGGGAAGATGTGAAAAAATGTTAAATTAAGAAACAGAGCTGCTCATCCCTCTCCTCTCATCTCTATGGATGGCATCATTTTGTACATTCACTTACTCATCCTTGTATATTATCTTCAATCACAATGTACATGTTTTAGTAGAGACAACAACTTATTTGCAATCAGATCATCATCTCATCTCCTCCCCACTTTTCAAACAAACACAAGTACCCCAAACTAGCCTCAGTCAGTTGTACAACATATTCTTTCTGCCACTTATTTTAAACGCGACTAATTTGTTTTCAGGTGAATAGTGATAGAAGCAGAGACTACACTGTCCCAAATACTCCCGTTTTGAATTCGCAGCAACCCTCAATTTTAGGACAGCAACCATATCCTGATGGTCCTGGTTACAATGGAGCACAATATGCTCCAGGCCCTGATCCTCATGCACCACCTCCGCCATACCTCAATCTATGCCAATGCAAATGCATAATTATCCTTATGGGCCTCCTTCAGGTCCCCCAGCGATGGCAGTTCCGTCTCACCCCCAAAACGGGCAATCTGCGATTCGTCCTTATCATCACTAATAGCTCAGTTATCTGGTCGTAGAATCATTGTCTTGGAAACTGCTTCATCGGCTTATGTTTTTGCTGGTAATGACGTGCTTTAATCCGTGAAGTGAAGGGGTGGAATGCTGACATTCATATTTCGTTGTGGTTTGTTTTGTAATTTCTATTGCTGTACAGCTTAAGTATAAATTCCAAAAAGCCAGTGCAACCGTGTGCAGTTTCCGGATTTTAATCTAAGTTGTCCAATTGATGTTATCAAGTTCAAATTATTATAGATGCCTCGTCGATTATTTTTAGCCATTTACTCAATAATATTCAAATTGTTACACAAATATTTTTTTTGGTTTAATTATGGTGACCAAGCTGTGCAGGCTTCCAAGGTACTCACATTTATCCTTGTGGAATGAGAATGGAGCCAATGAAGGTGTGGAACATTTTTGCCGATATTTCAAGTTTCAACTCATCAAACTCCCCATGGTAACTACTCTCTAGTTTCAGTTAATAACTCTTAACATTACATTTTCTCTCCATTAATTTGCATTGAAAATTTAAAGTTGACTTGTCACGTATATGATTTCATTCAGAATAAAATCTATTTTATATCGCATATTGTAGGACGATGACTTGTAAACATAGATGCAAGCACGTTGTTTAGGCCCACACATGACTCGTCGTTTAATTCTCTTCTAACATGGATGAATAATTCTTGAAAAAGAATCGGCCAATTTAAACAACTAACATTCTAATCAACTTTTCGAAAAACAATTGCTCAAAAAAAAAAAGTTTTCAAGGCAAATTGATAGTACACCCAATTTTACTGTCAAAATTGCTTCTTATATGTCCATTTGAACAAGACAAAATTAATGTTAATAAAATATTATAATTTTCTCTTTGCATTATTATTATTATTATTATTATTATTATTATTATTATTATTACTTTTTGAATACGTCATTTCATCAATTAACACGCAAATTAATTAATATTATTTTCTTTTAATAGTCATATTAATCTACTAATGAGATTATCACATTTTTTCTTATTTTTTACGCTTCCCTAAATCTCTACAATCTATGTTTCCAAAGTATTATCTCACGTAAAGCAATGTATCCACTCTTTCTTCCCCTCCCTTCCTCCCTCTTTCCTTTTTTTAATTTGCCGTGATCTACATAACTGCCTCTATGCCTCAATATGTTGTGAATTGAAGCGATTGTAGACACAAATAATTAACATAAAATAAAACGACATAAATAATTATAGTAGTTCGAGCTATGCTCTACATCTACTCTTCAAGCCTCCTCGGTGATGATTTTATTATGGTGGGGTATTTATAGAGAGATATTCCTAGATACATAAGGAATATAAAACGTAGATATGGTAAGATACATCTAAATCTAAATCAATCTAAAATAGATTTATTCCTATCCAAATCTAATACTGATTAGAATAAATCTTGTTCAACAAGGAAACAAGATATGCACCATATCTTTTCCATATCCAACCAACTCGAACTGCTCATCGAGTTCCTCAACCTACACGGCTCTACCCACTTTTGTCGAACTCCTTCCGTCAACCTGCAATCGACCTAGACTTGTCGAACTGCAGTTATGTTGATCCCCAGTCTCATAGACCCACTAGTGAACTACTTTTCGAGCTAGATATTGAGACCACTCCAACACAATATGTAACATGCAATCGGTGAGAGAGGTAGATATCTAGAAATTTACAACAGTTTGGCAAATTTGCTAGAAGTAAGTAGTAACCTCGCTCTGTGAGAGAGACGTATCTATATTTGACGGTGCTTTGATGACCAAAACTTATACAACGATGGAGGAACGGGTTGCCATGTGGTGATTGTTTAAAGATGTCGGGTTAGCTAGCCAGAGGAACGAGCGGTGGTGCGTGGGCTGGAGCTTCAACAATGACAGTGGCAAGGATGGTGGCTTTTCCCATGCAATGCGATAACACAGTGACAAGGATGGTGGCTTTTTCCGTGTAACGTGAACGAAATAGATTTATTTATAGATATCCAATGGCTCAAAAAATTCTAGATTTGAATATGAATTTCAAAATGAAACTGTAAATTTACTGAATCATCAAACCTATTATGTCTCTGTGATAAGCAAACAGTTGTAAATATTCTTGGATATGGTGAGATTTTATTTTTGCATTTGAGATTTTGACTTTGCTTGTTGGATTGGGTTTTTTAAACTATCAAGGGTTTGCAGCCAGCCCATGCTGGTACGACTCCACTCTCTCTATATATATACACACATATGTAATGCTTCCAAAAAGTAGTTAAAATTGATAGTGAACAAATTTCCCAACATGAATCCATAAATGGTTTGCATGAATGTATAGGCAACAATCTGTACATTTGAAATTGTTGACCCTCTTGCAATGAGTATGGCTATCGGAACCACTCTGTGTGGCATGTTGGTGCAGTAGTTCTGCTGAAACTCAATTCACCTTCTACCTTTAAAAATATGAATTTTTCTTGAAGCTAGAAATATTAAGTACTGTTTAGGTAGATTAATTTTCTGAAAAGAAGTATGGTTGTGGATATAGCTAACGCCTATATAGATAAGCCAACTATGAAAGGTTGAAAGTTTGAATTGGATACAAAATTTGAAATTACGGCTCAAATTGACCATAAAACATTGACGTAAAACAATTTATGGGAGGGATTACATGTGTTTTTAGCGGGATTTTGTATTTTTACTACAGTACTAGACTTGTTTGCATTAATATTATAAGTAGATATATTTCTTTTCTTGTACAGTTTCTCTCTGTCTAATTCTCTTCTAACATGGGATGAAAAAATTTTCAAAAATAATCGGTCAATTATTACAATTAGCACGCAAATCAAGTTTTCGAATGACAATGGACAGTATGCCCAATTTTACTGCCAAAATTGCTTCTTGCATATCCACTTGGATAAGACAAAATTAATGTTATTAAAATATTATAATTTTCTTTTTACATTGTTTTTGTTATTATTATTTTTACTTTTTGAATAAGTCATTTCATCAATTAACACGCAAATCAATTAATATTATTTTCTTTTAAGAGTCACATTGATTTACTTATGAGATCGTCACATTTTTCTTATTTTTCACGCTTCCCTATATCTCTATAATGTAAGCTTCAACAGTATTATCTCATGTAAAACAATGTACCCACTCGTTCTTCCCATCCCTCCCTCCCTCCCTCTCTCTTTCCTTTTTTTAATTTTCCGTGATCTACAGAACCATGCCTCTATGTCCCAATATGTAACAGGCAATTGGTGAGAGAGGTACATGTCTACAAATTTACAACAGTTTGACAAATTCGCTATAAGTAAGTAATTACCTCGCTCTGTGAGAGAGACGTATCTAAATTTGACGGTGCTTCGATGACCAAAACTTATACAATGATCGAGGAACGGGTTGCCATGTGGTGATTGTTTAGAGACGTCGGGTTAGCTCGACAGAGCAACGAGCGGTGGTGCGCGGGCTGGAGCTTCAACAGTGACAATGGCTCTTCCCGTGCAACGTGAACGAAATAGATTTTTTTATAGATATCCAATGGCTCCAAAATTTTTAGATTGAATTTGAATTTCAAAATGAAACTGTAAATTTACTGAATCACCTAACCTATTATGTCTTTGTGATAAGCAAACAGTTGTAAATATTCTTGGATATGGTGAGATTTATTTTTGCATTTGGGATTTTGACTTTGCCTGTTGGATTGGGTTTTTTAAATTATCATGGAGAAATGGTTTTGAAATTTTGCAGCCAACCCATGTTGGTACGACTCCTCTCTCTATATATATATATATATACACACACACACACACATATGTATGCTTCCAAAAAGTAGTTAAAATTAATAGTGAATCCGGAAATGATTTGCTTGAATATATAGGCAACAATCTGTACATTCGAAATATGAATTTTTCTTGAAACTCGAAATATTAAGTACAGTTTAGGTAGATTGATTTTTTTTTTTTTTAAAGTATGGTTGTGGATGTAGCTAACGCCTATATAGATAAGCCAGCTATGAAAGGTTGAAAGTTTGAATTGGATTCAAAACTTGAAATTACTGCTCAAATTGACCATAAAATATTGACGTAAAACAATATACTTGAGTGACAAAAACACTTGCATGCTTTTCTATTTCTGGGCGGCATTGCATGTGGTTTTAGTAGGATTTTGTGTTTTTACTACAATACCAGACTTGTTTGCTTTATAATTATAAGTAGATATCTTTCTTTTCTTGTACAGTTTCCCTCTGTTTAATTCTCGTGTAACACGGGATGAAAAATTATTCAAAAAGAATCGGTCAATTTAAACAATTAACACGCAAATCAACTTTTCGAATGACAATTGCTCAAAAAAAAATCAAGCTGACAAATTGACAGTACGCCGAATTTTACTGCCAAAACTGCTTCTTACATATCCACTGGGACAAGACAATTAATGTTATTAAAATATTATAATTTTCTCTCTTCATTATTATTATTATTATTATTACATTTGGAACAAGTTGTTTCATCAATTAACACACAAATCAATCAATATTTTTTTAAGAGTCACATTAATTTACTTATGAGATCATCACATTTTTTCGTATTTCTCACGCTTCCTTATATCTCTACAATCAATGCATCAACACTATTACCTCATGTAAAGTAATGTACCCACTCTTTCTTCCCCTCCCTCCCACCCTCTTTCCTTATTTTAATT
>JAPKLW010007082.1:0-15574 GCA_026898455.1 Plectranthus barbatus
ACATGATGAATTTGTGAGATTAGAACGTGAAATATGTGTATGATATTTGTGTGGCCAAAAAAAGGCTGTTGTGATTGTCGTTGTATATAAAAGGGTCAAGTGTTTTAAATAAAGAAATATATTAAAGTGTGCATTTGCATCATCTATTTTGTGAACGCGTCTACGTTGTATGAAAATTTTAATTATTTGTATTGAAATAATAATAATAATGTTGATTTTTATTAGTAATTAATTTAAAATTTTAAAATATATAAACCATAAAATAGTATAATAATAAACAATATAAGTTATTACATGGTGTACCGTGTATATGTAAGAAGTTATATTGACATCTATTTTATTTACTTTGACTAATTAATCAAGTTTTATTTTATACATCTCATATTAGTTTCTAATTTAAAATAAGTGAAAATTTCTAAAAGTATCCATTTTTATAAAATATATCACAAAAATATTCAATTTTATAAGTACGGTCAAAAAAATATCTAAAAGTACATCTTTTATATAAAATTTGTTTAAGAGTCATTTCAAAATAAATTTTTTGTTACAATATTGAAATTATTACTCAAAATGGATATTTAAGTATTTTATTTTTGAAATTGAGTCCCGTCCATGTCTCACCTCGAAGTTGCACCCAAGTCATCCAAATCTCACTCGGGCCTCTTACAGGTTCTCACTTGGGTCTTAGGATCTTACCAAAGTCGCACTAAATTATTTCAAATTTAAAGTCTTAATTTTGTTTTAGAAGAAGTGCTGACATACACATGAAAATGGCGGACAAATTGTATTATGGGTATTTATTGAATTTGTTTATAAAAATGAGCATTCTTGTCACGTGTAATAGCTGAATGAGTATTATAGAAATTTATTTAAAATAATATAGATTATTTTCTTAATATGGATGAGTTTCGCCTAATAATTCTTAATAATTAATATTAATGTGATAATTTTAAATATTATATTGCTTAAAACTCTTGAACTTTCAATCTTTTGCTTATCTTTGTCTCCTCTTTTCTTTGATGACCAAAATAAACTTTTATAACTATGTTTTCTAATATTGTTTCTTACGTCATTACATAGATTAATCACGTGCATGGTGACTGTTGTATACATATTAAATTTGTATCTCAAACTGCTAGGTGTGCAGTTCGATTATATTGAGAATTTATTCACTCAATCTCCTTCATCAACTCTCTAACATATTCAATCAAAATATCACAATATAGTATTGGTTCTTGACATTTTGTTCTTCATGGATACCGTTTACGATGTTCACACAATCTTTTCAAATATATTAACCTATATGTGATATTATTTGATCACCCATAATATATACGTCATTGTGATTCATTTTAATATAATACTCCCTCCGTCCCAGGACAGTCGCAACGTTTTCCTTTTTGGTCCGTCCCAGAACACTTGCAACGTTTCCTATTTTGGAAAGTTTTTATTAATTAATTATCTACTAAACCTACTCTACTCCTACCCCACTATCTCTCATACTTTACTATCTCTCATAATCATTAACCTACTAATCTAACCCCACTAACTTCTCTAATTCCTTTTTCTTAACCTCCGTGCCGGGTCAAACGTCTCAAGAGACCCGGGACGGAGGGAGTATTATTTTTGTGAAATGAGAGTTCATGTCTTTGGGCTAATATAACTTCAACATTTGTGTTTCAAATAAGAAGCCTATATTTCCCCCTTAATTGCTATAACATTTCAAATGCCTTCCACTTCAACCATATGTGCAATTTTATTTACGCTCAAAGTATAAATATATAAATTTAGTAAATCAAAATAATTTTTCCTTAAAAAGAACCTTATTAAATAATTGATAAAAATTTTGATCTAACTTTTATGTATTAGAATATTTTTTTTTTCTTGAAATTGAAGTACACAATTTAAATAAGAATGAAATGTTCCTTTCTAAACCACTGCTGCGCTCTAAAGTCAGAAATTATAGTATGTATCTTTTATTAATAGTCATATATTTCAACTTTAGTTTATGCAATCATGTTTATTTTCACACAATTGAGACACAAAATCTTATATTTGGGAGAATTTTACTCAACAATTATTAACTCTCAAATTTATTTAATATCACTAAGTGCACTTCATATTTTTTTATAAATTATTCATCATTTTTACATTATACAGTATACACATACATATATACATTACAAATACTAATCAACCATAAAATATAATCCTAATATTAATCGACCATTTAAAATACCTATTACTTAAATGAAATTGCTTTCCATATATATTACATATATTGGGATTTACCTAATTTTGTTCATCTTTGTATACTTTTCCATTAAACTAGTTTGCCTCCCGCGGCGATGCGTGGCGCATATTTATTACTTTTAGAAATTTATCAATAATAAATATATAAAATATTTTTTGAATGTCATATATACATAATACTAATTTCATTAAACTGAACACAATAACCAATGGGTGTGAGTGTAAAGTAAGTTGAGTAAAATTAATATTTTATTGTTGAGTGTGAAAAAAATTACCTTTTTAAGTAACGGGACAATTGAAGTGGAATGGACGAAATATGTGTTGGTCCCGGTTTATCAGAGTGTATAACGTTACGCAGCGGAAATATTGAACTTATAAGTTTAACTTGCACTCTGTCCTGCTGGTTGCTCAGCTGACTGGCTGACTGGCTGGTCAGCTGATAGCTCAACACTTAGAATATTTTAAGCCTAGTTTGCACAGTTATCAGTTTTCAGATATACACCAGCACTTGAGTGCTGGGTTTCAAATACAAATTTAAATACTGAAAGCAGATAAAGGCAAAGGATTTTTATAGTGGTTCGATCAACTGATCTACGTCCACTCTCCAGTCGACTCACTGGAAATTCACTATAAGAGTAATCCGGTACAAAGTTCCTACGATCTATCTCCAGCTGGTAAATGCCCCGTCTACCAGTCCACTGGATCAACCGCTCCCGGTCCTTGTCCTTCTTCAACTCTCGTCAGATGGATGGAGTGCGAGCACGTCACTTCAACCTCCTCCTCTGACTGGTTGGGTGTTGAGTTCTCCCAAGAACGTAAATCCTCTACGGCAAACTGCCCGTAATAACTCAAGAGCTGGCTGGCTCTAGAGCTGCTATGTTCTTCCTCAGAAAGAGAAAGAACACCAAGTGAGGTCTAAACTTACAAGCAGGAAGCTTGAAGTCTCGTGTTTGAAGGATATCAACACACGGAAAAGCTTTAAAGAAAGCCTCGAAAGATGCTTGCTTGCTTGCAATGAATGTTCGTTCTTTCGGTAGTTGGAGAGTATTGAATGTTCAGGATGCAAGCGTCTTAAATGTTGGTGATTCCAACCAATTTATAGACGCAGGATCTCATTTAAAATTCTAGCCGTTTGGACACATCCGGAATGGGTCTCTGTCCTCGGATGTACTTCAGACGGCGGCAGGTAGGAATTTCAGGAAAACGCCATACCTGTGTCTGCTTTTTCTGACACAGACCTCTTTGTGTCAGAACGGCATTATTTCGTCAGTACGAGGAATCGCAACTGGTGTCTTGAACTGATAGACTTTAAGGTATCCTCCCTTAAAGTCATACTTTGTCAGTATATTCCTCAGACGAATCTTCTTTTTGTCTCTAAGACTCTGGGAGAGCGAATCTTCAATTCTGCTGGTAACCTCCGACTGGTAGAACATACTGGTGATCTTGTGCTGGCAGTCTCTGCTGGTGACTTAGCGCTTGCACAATCTTAGTCTACCAATTTGTCTGGATGTTAACTCTTGGAATCTCCCATGACTGGTGGCTTCACCGCTGGTGAATAGTGTCAGCCAGAACACGTATTCTGCTGGTAGGATTTGTCAGCCTCCTGCTGGTGAAATCCTTCCAACTGGTGAACAGTAGCCAGTCATTAGCTCTTGACTCCATGCTGATGAACAGTGTCAGCATGGGTCTGTCAGTCGTCTGCTGGTGAAATCCTTCACCAGGTAAGAGATTCTCATGCTGATGAACAGTGTCAGCATGAGTCTTGATCAGCTACGACTTACAACTCAAAAGACCTAAACAGGACTTTACATTTGAGACTAGAGCTATTCTAGAGACAAACTGACGCTGGTTGGACTTAGGATTTGATCCACCAAAACACTTAAACACCAAATCAAAGATCTAAGCTATCAACTGGGGAAGGGAAACTTAGATAATTTTTCCAACAATATGAAAGTGGGACAATTAAAGTGGGACGGATGGAGTATAACTTATTAAATAAAATAAAATTATAATTATTTTTTCCCGGTGGTCAAATATATTATAAAATTGATATTTTGAAAAGAGTTATATTAATTTTATATATTGAAGCATTAGAATTTAATTGTTGGAACATGTATAAGATTGAGGTAAATTTGTACCTAATCTTTTTTTAACTTTCAATTTATAATAAAAAGATATAAAATGTTGAAGTTTAAATGCACCAGAATATAAATTTTATATAAGTATTATAGCTTTAAAAATTCTTTTTAATACAACGAAATCTCATAAAAATTTTCTTGTTGACCATTTAAAGGTAGTATTATATTTAGAAAAAGATTCAATGCTAAAGGATAAATAAAAATGAATCAACTATAATCATCTAGAAAATTCGATTATTTTCCCCCTGTTTAGAGTAGTAGTGAAAATATTTTGCACATGACAAATATGTCATGAGTCTGAGTTTCACAGAGATATCTAAGTGTGTAAGTTTAAATAAATGCATTATTAAAAATTAATTAATTATTCGTCCACTACTTGAGTAAGTGGTGTAAACACACTACTTGTGATAGGAGTGAGCAAAAGAGAACTTAATCTATCAAACTGAACCGAACTATCGGGTTTCGGGCGTTTGGTCGGTTTGAAAAATACATGCGATTTTGATTCGGGTTGAACTGTTAGAAATTATCTGGTTATCAGTTTGTTCAGTTTGGGTCCGATTATTACTGAAATGAACCACAATTCACACACACACACACACACACACATATATATATATATATATATTAAATATTTTGTATTTATTTTTTATTATATATTCAATATCTAAATAAATTATAATTTTTATTTTTATTTTTAACAAAATGCAAAATAAAAGTTATAAACTCAAGTTAGTAGTTACCCAGTCAAATCCTACTCCTGACACCCTCGCTCAATTTCTCACCCTCAGGCCTCAGCCCCTCACCTCACGCACAACGCTCAATCTGTCCTGACTGGCTGCCTGTTTTGCCTCACGCTAAGAGTCTCTCACATTGCTCGCTAACCAGCCTCACAGCCCTTGCTCAATCGTTCACTCCTACTCAGCCCCTCACGCACGTCACTCTTTCTGTCTCGGCTCGTTGTCCCTGTTGCCTCACGCTGCTGGTCAGTCGCCAGCCTGCATCCTCGCGGCCCTCGCTCAATCCCCCACCCTCAACACATACTCAGTCTTCTCACACATTGCTTTTTTTATTGTATTTTTAGATTTTTTAAATATTTTTTTGGGTTTTTTTGTTTAAACAACCCGCCAGTTGGAGCTGGAGAGGGGCTACGGCCCCAGCACCGAGGGTAGACGCCCGAGCCCCGAGGGATAGGTATGGGTTGGAGTGCATCGGACTGGAGGCCCTGACATTGGTCCCCGAGGGGAAGGTGTTACAATTATGTTAATCAACTTAAATGAAATATGAATCAATTATGCACTAAGAATAGATAATATGAAATACTCATGCATAATATTAATGTGATTGATTAATATTAATGACTAAATAATATTTCCCATAATTATTGTTTGAAAATAATTAATTACAAAATATTTTAAATACCGAATATAATAATTCAATATGTTTCTCGTAATTATTCATTAAGAATTAATGTTACATAAATGATTTTATTTTTATTTCTAACACCATTGCATTTATTTATTTTTCCTGTATAATTATTTTTGTAAACTTATTAATAGTTTTGCTTATAAGTTTATATAGATATATAGATTTGATTATCTTAATAAATAAATCTAAAAGCGGAAACTAATTTTTTCTTTATTGCAAATGTAATATTCCGAGTTTTATTAAGCGAATTTTGGCTTAAATAATTATTAAATAAAGGGGATTATTTATTTTTGCCTTTAAATTGTTCATTACTCAATTATCGACACCCGTTGTTGCATGCATGTCCATTTCATGCAAACAAAATGCCCATGAGTACATTTTAAGAAACACTAAGCAACCATGCAGATGAACTTTACGTAGAAAACCCGTGCGCGATAAACTAGGGTTTTTAGTGTGTTTTGGGTACGTTAAAATCGACAACTTGCACCCGAGAGCTCCGTTTCTTTCACCAAGCTAGGGTATACTTGGAATTGATTTATAAGAATTTTAGAAACAATCAGAATGAGATTCCAAGACCCGTGGAATATTTTATGATTTTTCGAACTATTAAGTTCGGGGTGAAAACGGAGAAATTCCAAAAATTTTAGAATTGAACCCACGGGTAGGATTCATGATTTAGAGCATTTCCATGGATGTCCATTTTTAAATTGGACAATGCATGTCAAATTAAGAAGCAACGAAGGTCGAATAACGGGGTTATTGCATGTAATAACGAATCCGAAGTCGTGACGAGTGGGAACGTGCCACGTGGCACTCCCCTATCACTCCCACATGCCTCCTACGTGCCTTCAATCATGGTAGAGCTGAAATGCGGCACAAGGGAATAGGATTCAGATCAGAAACAAGAGCAGCTCACTCCATTTCCCTCACTCCGCAGCCGTGCAGCAGCTTCAACTCACCTCCTTCCTCGCAATTTTCCGACCAACCTGGTAATATTCATGTAGGATTCGAGTCCACGACCAACAACATGAGTTGTTATTTAATTCGCAGGACCATTCTTAGGATATCAAGAACAAATTCAATTAAATAAATCATGCCACCCTATTCATGCTCCTACAATAATTAATTGCATAGGGTGGATTCAAGAGAATACCTGATCTTCAATCGTTTGATATATAGATCTAGATCGGAGGATGGACGATGAAGTTAAATCTGAAGCGGAATGGAACGTTGCTCCTACAGATTTGATCTTCTGATCTGTTCCCTTGCTCCTTGGAAATCTGGTGAGGATTATCTACCAAGTTGAATCAGGAAGCCGGAGGATCTCTCTCTTAATTCAATATTCTGATTTGAATATTAAATTGTATACTGTGGTGGTTACTTCTAACCTAGAGAGAAATCCTTTATATAGTGTTAGGGTTTTAAGAAACCCTAACCCTAATGGGCTTGAGCAGTTTGTGGGTCAGATCAGGGATCAAATGCAAATAATAAAGTGGGCCTTCTTTATTAATTAATTCTTCCTTGTTCAACCCAGAACATAATTAATTAATAAAACATTGTTTTAACCTTCACCATGGTAACAATGCTGACTCGCCGCTTTATTACCACGTTATTATGAACGGGTTGCATTAAACTAACATGATCCACATATTTAAGGTTTTAGACATTCATTAATTAATTTGGCTTATGACAATCAACCACAATTAATTAATATCTTATTTCCTGATTAATACCACTCACTCCTTTTCTCTTATGCTTGAACAAATCATTCAGCCTGCAGGACTTAGCATAAAGAACCTTGTGAGCTCATCAGGGAATGTCACCATCCAGAAACGGATATGCTTACCTATACATCCAGCCTAAGCAGACCCCACACAAAATGCCAACACCCAAAATGCAGATATTAGAGTACATTTAAGATTCGCCATCCTAGCAAATCAAAGTGTGGTCAATTCGTGTGTGCCCCTCATCCTTCAGTAAGGTTTAAGATCATAGGAAGTATGTTAGGAATCTGGCTCATTCATATGTCAATGAGAATGGCACATCCCACTGTTGATCCCATTAATACATAAACATGTACCGACACATCAAGTAGCTAGGATAAGCCCACTTATGAACCGATGTGCCGCAACTTAAACCAACAGCCTATCCAGGGACTGTTTCAGCTGTGATACTGTTTATACCTCGCTAGGTCAAACGAACCATATGATCCTCTGTGATCTCCTACACACCATATAGTCATCCCTATCTACGAGATAAAAGGATATAATAGTTCATCGTATGTTCACATTTATCAGATAGCGAGAATTATTGATGCAACACATAAATGAAGGCCAATATACAAACACTTAATCATTTATGCTTTCTGTATACAATCCCAACAATCTACCACTTATACTCAAATCATAATACCATTACTTTTACAGAGTATTAAGTGTGTCTATTCAATCTAGCCATTACAAAATGGGACATAATATGTCCAGCCCCATATCTTCAGTCCAAGAGCATGAACGTGTTCCTCATAGATCTTCCGAGGCAAGCCTTTTGTAAAAGGGTCAGCTAGATTCTCTTTTGTATCTATCTTTTGGGCTAGCACATCGCCTCTTGCCACGATCTCTCGTATGATGTGGTACTTCCTCTCAATGTATTTTGAGGCCTTGTGAGTTCTGGGTTCCTTTGAGTTTGCCACAACACTAGCATTATCACAGTATACTGTGATTGCCTTAGGTAAGCTCGGAACAATATCCAACTCTAGGAGGAAGTTTCGGAACCATACAGCTTCTTTTGCTGCCTCTGAAGCTGCTACATATTCAGCTTCCATGGTGGAGTCTGCGATGCATTTCTGCTTCGCACTCCTCCAAGACACAACTCCTCCTCCCAAGGTAAACACATATCCAGAGGTCGATCTCTTCTCATCTTGATCCACCTGGAAATCCGAATCCGTGTACCCAACAGGACACAAGTTCTCACTCTGATATACAAGACATAAGTCTCATGTTTTCCTCAGATATTTGAGAATGTGTTTCACCGCATTCCAATGCGCCTGCCCAGGATTGGACTGATATCTTGCTGCCATACCAACAACATAGCAGATATCTGGCCTTGTGCAAAGCATAACATACATGAGACTTCCCACTGCCGAAGCATATGGTACTTTAGACATCTCATTCTTCTCCTTCTCTGTCACAGGACACTGTGACTTTGAAAGACGAATTCCATGATGATAAGGTAAAAGACCTCTCTTAGAATTTTCCATGCTAAAACGAGCCAACACAGTATCAATGTAAGCACCCTGGGATAAGCTCAACATCCTTTTCCTACGATTACGTAGGACTTTGATTCCAAGGATGTAACCAGCATTACCCAGATCTTTCATCTGAAACTGCTCGGATAACCAACCTTTTATGCCTGATAACACCTCCACATTGTCTCCAAATAGGATAATGTCATCTACATAAAGTGCAAGAAAGACCACACTCCCACTGACACATAAACGGCACACACAACTTTTGTTTTCGCATTGTGCAAATCCATAGGATTTGATCACATCATCGAAACGCTTGTTCCATGACCTTGAAGCTTGCTTAAGTCCATATAAGGACTTATTAAGCTTCCAGACAAGATGCTCTTGATCATCCTGCACATATCCTTCTGGTTGTTGCATGTAGATGTCACGACCTTCCTCAAGGTACCTGTTCAAAAATGCGGTTTTGACATCCATCTGCCAGATCTCAAGATCCATATATGCTGCTATGGATAGAATTATCCGAATGGATTTTAACATAGCAACTCGTGAGAAGGTTTCATCATAGTCAAGACCTTCCTTTTAACTATAACCTTTCGCCACCAGCCTGGCCTTAAACGCCGTTATGTTACCACTTGAATCCTTTTTTCTCTTGTATACCCACTTACTGCCTATGGCCCGAAAACCTTCTAGCAGTAAGGATTTTTGGTACACATCCATAGCTGTAATCGATTCTAATTCAGGATCCATGGCCTTTCGCCATTGATCAACATCCTTGTCACTCATAGCTCATCGTATGTCCATGGGTCGGTATTATTCAGTCCGTTTTCAGGGATTAAGTCGGAAGACTCTCCTATGAACATGTACGACTCAGGTTGCCGAGACAACCTCCCACTACGACGAGGCCCCTTTAATGTGTGTGTTTGGTGCAATCACTTGTGATTCTGTTAGAATTGTATACATAAAAGCATTATGATTGGTATATTAGGAAACGTTATGTTTGATATACTGGTAATCATTAATGACTTGCAATAAACAACTCCTGTCTGAATTAACAATCATAGGATGCGAACAAACACATCCAGTTATCTCGTCGATAGGGAGATCATACGGTGTGTAAGAGATCACAGAAGATCGTATAGATTGTTCGACCTAGCGAGATATAAACAGTTATCACAACTGAGACAGTTTCTGGTTTGACTGTCGATTTAGGCTGCGACACACAAGTCCATAAGTGGTTTATCTTGACTGCTTTGTGTGACTGATACATCTCAATATATTGATAGGATCAACAGTGAGATGAACCATTCTACTTGACATATGAATGAGTAAAGATCTCGGTAACTTGGTCGGATCTAAAGTCTATTGAAAGCTGAGGGGCACTCATGGGTTGACTGTCACTTTGACTTGCTATGGTGGAGAGTCTTACATGTACTCGTATATCTGCATCTTGGGTGATGGCAGCTTGTGTGGGGTTTCCTCAGGCTGGATTTAGATAACCATATCCGTTTCAGGATGATGACATTCCCTGGGAAGCTCACGAGGTTCGTTATGCTAAGTCGTGCAGGCTGAATCATTGATTCAAACATAAGCGATAAGGGTTGAGCGGTACTACTCAGGAATAATAAGAGATTAATTAATTACAGCTAATTGTCATACGCTGAATTAATTAATGAATGTCTGAAACCTTAAATATGGGGATTAACCAAGTCAATGCAACCCGTTCCTAATAACGTGGTAATAAAGGAGTAGGTCAACATTAATTCTCTGGTGGCATGAATTAATGTTTATTGATTAATTATGTTCTGGGTTGAACATGGAATTAATTAATAGGAGGCCCACTTTATTATTTGCATTTGATCCCTGGTCTGGCCCAACACTGCTCAGAGCCCATTAGGGTTTATTAAACCCTAATAGCCCATTCTCAGATCTATATAAATAGATGAATCTCTCATTTTCCCACATAAGTTTTGAAGTTTCAAATCAGAAACCCTAGAGAGATTGTGAGAGAGTGGGCGGCTGTAGATCCGGTAGCGTATCCTCACCAGATTTCTGGATCGAGCAAGGGAACAAATCAGAAGATCAGATCTGTAGGAACACCATCGCTTTGATCGATTCCAGATCCAGATCTGCACCATCTTCATTGCCATCATCGATCTAGATCTGTAGATCAGTCGTTGGAGTCTCAGGTATTCCTTTGAATCTACAAATTAAATTAAATAGGAGCATGCATAGGGCATTTACTGTTTGTCATGATATTTATTATGATATCCATAAATCGAATCCGGAGTTTTAATAAATGGCGATTCATGTCGCCTATTGTAGAATCAGTTCTTACAATTGGTATCAGAGCCAGGTTTGTATTTTATGGCTCTGTCGGAAAATAAAATTGACAAATAGTTTATGCATGTGATTTAATTTATCGTGGATGAATTAAATTGTCGTGGATGTTTTTTTGTTCTCGTGGCCCCTCTCTATTTTTTTGTTTTTGGTTTTAAATCGCGAGAAAATCCGCGATTAGATTGATAGGAAAAAATATGTAATAGATCTAGATCTGTAATATTTTTTATTCAATCTGTAACCGAAAAAAGGAGAGAACAAGACAAACAGTGACAAGGTGGTTTTTCCGATGACTGGGGACAGGCAGCAGCCACACGCCGGCAGTGGCGCCCATCGGCCTGCCAAGCAGTGGCCGTGCGCAGGAGGCGCACGGTAGTTCTCTGCAGCAGCGAGTTGGCTGCGCAATGGCGCGCGTCGGTCATCCTCCTCACACCAGCTCGCAACTTCTCACTCCCTCTCGTCTGAAGGTGGCGGCGGCGTGCAGCAGATTTGTGCTGTGCGTGGCTGGGCCGCGCCTTCGCCAGCGTGTGCGGCTGTCCCCTGCAAATCAGGCGCGCACGACGATTGCCGCGTGAAGGTGGCGCACGGTGGTGGCCGTCTTGGCAGCAGCTGCGTGCGTCAATTCTCCTTGTGCCCGTAGCCATGCTGGCTCCGGTGGGTGAGGTTGCAGCAGACAGAGATGAAGGCTGGCGCGCGGGCGGATGGGCTGTGCTGCTTCGGCGACTCCTGTAGCCGCGGCGGCTGGCGGTGAGCGCGAATGCGGCGGCGGCTGTTGGACAGTCTGGCGGCGGCGGGTTTGGGTGTAGAAGGTGGTGGCTGTAACCCTAGCTGCTACTAGGGTTTCAGATCCGGGTTGGGCGCGGGCCCGGCAGCCCGGAGGCGGCCTGAAATGCTGAAAATTAGGGTTTCTGCTGAAATTAGGGTTTTACAACCTAATGGGCTTGGAACCCTTATTTCTGGCCCAAATTGTAGTATTATTCCAGCCCAAAGTTGCAGATTTCAAGTTAACGAGTGGGAGCCCAGTTTGAAGATCTGTATTAAATTAAATCATTGTAATAGATAGATTTAATTTTATTTCCCATGTAATTGCTCAAGGGGCCACGAGAAATTTTATTTGTTTATTTAATTATTTTCTCGTATGATGTGATTTATTATGTGCGCACTAGTAAATAATAGGAAAGCATGCTACTGCTTATATTATTTATTTTTAAAGCATGTTGTAGATAATAGGGAAACATGTTACTGCTTTATTATTTACTGTTTAAAGCATGCTTTATGTGATATATTTTATGTATTAAATTATGTCTATAAATTCCGGAATCATGTTGGGAAATATGATAGAATTTTAGATGTGACATAATTTATGGATCATAAAATAATCTGTGCGCATAAGAACCTTTTGAAAGAAAAATACTAAGCAAGATTTTTTTAATTAAAATCAACAAGACCTCCACAATGCGGTCTCTTATTAGAAGTGGGCAGTGAAGTGAGTAGACGTCTACACGACCGTAGCCTGCTTGCTTTATTTGTTCATAAGTTCTAATAGATGAGATTTCTAAATAAAACATTTAAACATGTGAGTTTTGTGTTTGCATAGTTTCAGGGGTTGTGTTGCATTCCATTCAGTTCCTTGGGTCGTATAGAGGGTGGGGGTGCGTTGGGAGTCCTTGGTTTGGCCAAAAATGGCCGGAGAAAATAGCCGCATCGTGCAGGGTCGCGAGCTGCTGCTGTCGACGTGCTTGTCGATCAACGGAGTTGCCGTCGATCGACAGAGCCACCATCGGCGGCCACCGTTGATTGACAGAGCTGCCATCAATCGACGTGGCCACGGTTGCACCCTGTTTTCACATTTTCTTTGCCCGTTTTCGATCCGATTCAATTTATTTTCGACGCATGCTTATTTATATTAGTCCTGAGGCTATAGATGTTTGAATATATGCAATTTGAACTGATTTCGGACGTTAGAAATCGACTATAATAAATCATGCAAGTACTATTACGTGTTGGAGTGTTTAATTCATTTTCAAACTCTGAATTGGATGCTTATTTAGTCATGGGTTGTTATTTTTTGTTTTGTTTTGTTTTTTTTTTTTTTTTCTGAAATGAGAGAGGTTGGATAAGTTCATGCATGTCCGATGTACGAGCAATGCATGTTGGGTAGCTAGAATTATGTTTGTCTCATCGTAAGACCAACCTGTCTTAGAACCTGAATTGTACGATAACATCAGCTCGGGTGATGATTTATACCCTATAGATAATTCACCTAATTTGTTGTATCTCCTGTGTTGTCAATTGAAGTAAACACAGGGTGACCGGAGAGCTTTTCAATCACGAATCAACATACTTGCGCTGTATCTGTAAGCATTTGAGGTGGGAACGATTTTATTCCTATTTTCACTTGATTTTGGGCTATAAGCCCCACTTCCTGAAAAACATGCATATTGATTTGATTTTTAACTGATTGTCTATGCCAAAATATTTTGATTTCATATCTGTTCCTCTGGTCAACCGTCGTTGACCAGGGAGACTGGTTTAACGAGGATAGATCTAGGTTTTGTGGGAACCCTGCGCCAAGACTCTTTAACCCTGGGGGCATCAATCCTCCTTTGTCTCGAGCCAAGCTCAGACTTGGTCACTCAATGGAGTATTGATACCTTCGGAGAAATAAGGAGAGACACACACTGTGTCTTAAATCGATCGTGGTCTCAATGCTGCGAGTCCTGAGACCAGTGCACTAAATGATGACAGTGGGCTGAATGGTTCTCCATTTCCCACTGCTCATCGTGACTTGGAAGTTGGCCAACTTTCGGTCACACAACGTTAAAAAAAATATGTCTTCTTTTGTGAGAAAAACTGTACAATGCGAAATGATTTGAAATAAATCACGGGCAAAGGATTTCTAAAACCCCGTGGTTTATTTGTGTGTGGCATAGCATTCATATTTAATCAGGTATCTTTGTTTTCGGGTCATGTCCTCACGGGGTACGTTGTACTCAGCCCCTGTGCATTATTTCTAAAATGTACAGGTTAGTGGCAGTGATGCGGATGCAGAGGTGACGAGGGCAGGATTATCCCAATAAGAACTTTGATCCTGAGACATGCATCTTCATATGCATGTCTCCACTGCGTAACTCTCTGCTGCATGAAACTCTGAATTTATTTCCTTCCCAGTTGTAATAATTATCTGAGAAACTAAACTCCTTGCTTTTCGTTATCATTCGTACTCTGTGGTTGCGAGGTTTGCTTGCCTCGTTACAAACATTGTTATCTCAGTTATGTATGTTGGACCAATTGGGTGTGAACCCTTATTTCTATTTGATTATCTAAATCTTCCGCTGTTTAAATCACCCAACCCACTGTAGCGCGCCCTAAGTTGGGAAGGCGAACATGGGGCGTTACAACAAATTTATGTTTTATTTATTTACATGAATATTAAATAATAAAATAAATATTAATAATCATTTACAATAAGTAATAATTTTTTATATATATATAATTACCTTATATAATGATTGTAATGATTGTAATTACACGCTTACCATATTTACTATTAATTACCTTATATACTACATGACTATTTTTGGTATGTATTTTCTTGGGGAAATTTTTTTTGGTTAGGGGTTTATCCTTTTAGTAGATATAAATATAGACTAATTTCATTAAATTAATCACATTTTATTTGTTAGTGCAATAGTTCTTATAATTAGGTTTTTCCTAAATATATAGAAAGTTTGAAAAGGTCATAATTGAACTTGAATATAATACTGACAAATCACTTTTAGATATTTCATAGGTTTGTAGATAATTTAAATGGTAACTAATAAATAGTGTATTCATTTTATATTCATAAAAGTAATATACCGTATTTTCTAAAATCAAATATCTAAATATTTGATATGAATATGTATCTTTCTTGATATATATTTATATGTATGTGAGTTTTTAAGCTTGATTTTAGGAAAAAATTATGTAACTAATGAATATATAATTATTGAACTAATTAATGAACTTATAGTACAATTAATACAATTATAACTTTTCATATATAACATCTGGTTTTACTTTAATATATAATCACATGGGCAGGATGCCATATTATTTTGATGTAGGAATATATGAATGATGAAATGGATGAAGTCTTTATACTGGTTTGGGGGGGGGGGGGGGGGGGGGG
>JAPKLW010007083.1:0-15794 GCA_026898455.1 Plectranthus barbatus
GAATCGGCCAATTTCTTTTATGAATCTACTAATATATTATGATAAAAAAAAATTCATTTATTGACTATTCTATCCATTTATTTTTACTTATTTAGTAAATTATAATAATTGTTTTCTATTTATTTTGTAGATTATATAAAAAATATTTATTAGAGCAAATATGTTGTTGCAGTTACATTGTTGAATAAGATAAATTATTAAACTAATTTTTAAAAAAAATCATATTCTAGATTAAGGTTATTAGTAACTAAAAAAAATTGCTTACTCACACCGCCACCAATCACCTCGCAAAGAGTTGGTAGAAGGTATACCCAAAGGCGGATTCAACAAAGAAGGAGTTTGTAGAGCATGTAAGTTAGGAAGACAGACCAGAGCATCCTTCAAGAGCAAGCATGTGATGGCAAGTGCTGAGGGTTTACTAGAGCTACTTTACATTCACTTGTTTGATCCTGTTACTCCCACCTACTACTGCCAAAAGGAAATATTCTTTTGTAGTTGTGGATGACTGCTCGAGGTATACTTGGGTGGAGTTGCTCAAGTAGAAGGATGAAGTGAAGATGATGTTGTCAGAGCGAGTAATGCGAATCCATAAAGAAAAAGGAGTATCAGTCAAGGGGATCAAATTTGATAATGGGACCGAGTTCTACAACGGACTTTGTTGGGAAATCTGGCTAAGTTTCCTTTCCCTCAGTAGCACCCATAGAAATGATGTGATTTTGTTGTCTAGATCATAGTTTTGGTGCATCAAATCCTAAGTCCTACCAGCGTCAGTTTGTCTCTAGAATAACTCTAGTCTCAAATGTAAAGTCCTGTTTAGGTCTTTTGAGTTGTAAGTCGTAGCTGATCAAGACTCATGCTGACACTGTTCATCAGCATGAGAATCTCTTACCTGGTGAAGGATTTCACCAGCCGACGACTGACAGACCCATGCTGACACTGTTCATCGACATGGAGTCAAGAGCTAATGACTGGCTACTGTTCACCAGTTGGAAGGATCTCACCAGCAGGAGGCTGACAAATCCTACCAGCAGAATACGTGTTCTGGCTGACACTATTCACCAGCGGTGAAGCCACCAGTCATGGGAGATTCCAAGAAAGGGTTAACATCCAGACAAATTGGTAGACCTTGATTGTGCTAAGGAAAGTCACCAGCAGAGACTGCCAGCACAAGATCACCAGTATGTTCTACCAGTCGGAGGTTACCAGCAGAATTGAAGATTCACTCTCCCAGCATCTTAGAGACAAAAGGAAGATTCGTCTGAGGAATATACTGACAAAGTAAGACTTTAAGGAAGGATATCCTTAAAGTCTATCAGTTCAAGACACCAGTTGTGATTCCTCGTACTGACGAATAGAGCCGTTCTGACACAAAGAGGTCTGTGTCAGAAAAAGCGGACACAAGCATGGCGCTTTCCGGAAATTCCTACCTGCCGCCGTCAGAAGGACATGCGAGGACAGAGACTTTTCCGGATGTGTCCAAACGGCTAGAATATTTGAATGGGATCCCTCGGCTATAAATACCTGGGATCCATCAACATTCAATGTTCTTGGCCAACTCTCCACCTACCGAAAGACTGAAATTTATTACGCTCAAGCAAGTAAAAGCATACGACTTTCGAGGCCTTTCAAAAGGCTATCCGTGTGTTGATTTATTCAAACACGAGACTTCAAGCTTCCAGCTTGTAAGTTACAGACCTCGCTTGGTGTTCTTTCTCTTTCTGAGGAAGAACATAGCAGCTCTAGAGCCAGCCAGCTCTTGAGTTATTACGGGCAGTTTGCCGTAGAGGATTTACGTTCTTGGGAGAACTCAACACCCAACCAGTCAGCTGTGGAGGTTGAAGTGACGTGCTCGCACTCCACCAGCTGAGAGAGTTGAAGAAGGACAAGGACCGGGAGCGGTTGATCCAGTGGACTGGTAGACGGGGCATCTACCAGCTGGAGATAGATCGTAGGACTCTTTGTACCTGATTGCTCTTATAGTGAATTTCCAGTGAGTCGACTGGAGAGTGGACGTAGATCAGTTGATCGAACCACTATAAAAATCCTTTGCCTTTATCTGCTTTCAGTATTTAAATTTGTATTTGAAACCCAGCACTCAAGTGCTGGTGTATATCTGAAAACTGATAACTGTGCAAACTAGGCTTAAAACATTCTAAGTGTTGAGCTATCAGCTGACCAGCCAGTCAGCCAGCCAGCTAAGCAACCAGCAGGACAGAGTGCAAGTTAGACTTATAAGTTCAATATTTCCGCTGCGTAACGTTATACACTCTGATAAACCGGGACCAACAGACTTTTGCGTGGAAACTAGGATTAGACACGAAAAGGCAGCTCCTAGAATTCCTCAACAGACTGGGCTAGCAGAACGACGGAAGAGAGCACTCAAAGAAGCAGTGAGGACGATGCTTGCCGAAGTCAACCTTCATAAAGATTTTTTAGGTGAAGCAGTCATCATAGCGTGCTACACTCAGAACATGAGTGGCCTTAATGACAAACTGAAAAAGACTTCATACGAAGTTTACTACGGTCGTAAGCCTACTTTAGCTCATCTTCGTACTTTTGGTTCACCGTGTTGCATTCACACAAACGATAGTCAAAAGTTAAATACCTTTTCACCAAAGGTTGATGAAGAAGGCGTGTTCATAGGGTATGGGCATCCTTCTCGCCAGGCCGTGGTGGTGAAATCACGCTCCGAGCAAATGAGGAAAGGATCACATTCAAGCTCGACACAAGCCGGCAACAATCTGAATGCTACAAAATAACCTCCATTGAAGATGAAGAGGAAGAGACTGAAGAAGAGGAAGATCAAGCAGCTCAAGAATGGGAGCAAGGGAATGAGTTGGAAAAATTGTCAATTACACCATCTCGTCCCGAGCTCACTTCTGTCATTCAAGATCGCTTGGTCTACATGGTGGATGCCCGAGGAAGGCGAGTGCGTTCTAGCCCGCCCTGGTTCTGAAAAAGAGGTATCATCGAGCTACGACGTTAACTAAAGCACTTGTTGGGAGGTGACCCAACTATTTACATGTTTTCTTCTAATTCCTGTTGTTTCCTTTTCACTTTTCGTTTTTATTTTCGTTGGAGTGTTTGATTTTATTTTTGAATTTCTATTTTTGCAATTATTTTGTTTTTTTTTTCAAAAAAATGAAACAGGTAGGAATTACCTCTAGGGGTGTGCACGGTTTGGCCGAAACCGGCCGAACCGGCCAAACCAAATCAATTTGGTCGGTTTGGCTGGTTTGAGAAAAATAATTGGCCAAGTTGGTTTGAAAAATTTCAAACCGGATGATTTGGTTTGGCCGATGGTTTGAAGGATGAAACTGGCCGTTTCGGCCGGACCGGCCGTATAAATAATATATTTTTAAATATAATAATGATAATAAAATATTATTTGATAGAAAGCTAAAATATCAATTATATTGATATATATGTCCAATATTTATATTCTTTTGAATTGCAACCCTATAAATCAACTTATATTTCATTGTTTCTTGCAAATATAACATTATTTATTTATTACTTATGTCCTATTTATAATTAATGACAAGCAAGATATATTTATATTAGTTTTATTTTGTGTATATTCTTTTATTAATATTTAATAATCAAATTGATATACAAATTTCATTGTTTGCAATATTATTAGTTGAATAATCTTCAAACCGTTTAAACCGGCCGAATCAAACCGTTTTAATATAGTTCGGCCGGTTTGGTTTGAAATAATTATTTGGCTGGTTTGGTTTGTAAAATTTTCAAACCGCACCTATTGGTTTAGTCCGTACTTTGCCCCTTAAACCAACCAAACCGGACCGTGCACACCCCTAATTACCTCTGTCTCGATCGATAGACAGAGCAGTCGATAGAAGGCTCTGTGTCGATCGACAGGCCGTCGATCGACACAGAGTGCCAGCATCACCAATTTCTTCATCGTGCAGCGCTGATTCCTCCGGTGGATAAAAAGTTGATGTCTGAGATCAACAGTCAGGTACAAGTTCTGTTTCTTGTCTGATTTTCAAACTTTTTCTTACTCTCCGAGTTCGAAAATATGGGGGGATGTGGACATGAATTTCGAACTTATCTATCCCTTTACTTGCTTTATTTGATTTGGTGTGTTTAATTTTTGCTTAAATAAAAAAAAATTATGGATATTGTGAGGAAAATTTTTATTGAGTCATGAACCCACTTGAACTAATTTTGAGATTGGAATTGATTAAGGATAAGTTGATTTGATTTCAATTGTGGTTAATTTGCCTATGAATGTAGAATACCGCATGATAGGGTCTAATTGAAACTTACATTTGCATGATGTTTGAGTGGATTGAAGTTGACTAAGGAAGAAATTTTTGAACCCAAGTGAGATTTGAGCCTTATTTTTGTTCATGTTAGATTCGCATGTATGTTTTCATTTCTCTAGAACTTGCTTCTGTTCTGTTTCAAAACTGCATAGTGTGCACAAGGATAGAAAATGATCTTAGGCCATCTTTGTTAGCCCAATCCTAAACACTATCCCTTCATATGTTGAAATTATCCCTAGTAAGCCCCATTGAGCCTAACTCCATTTTTTTGTCTTGTCTATGAGATTTAAATGGAGTTATAATGGTTTTTGTCTTATCCATAATATTTATGGAAGAAAGGGTGGTTCAGTATGTGTTGTGGAAAAGAAAATTGTAGTGGTAAATAAAAGATGGAAGGTTGTATAGCTCGAAATAAATTAGAATTCTCATGAGCCCTGTGTATGAAATCATGTGTAATTTTTTGAAAGGATATTAGGGATTCGAAAAGTGAGCTTCAAAAGAAAAAAAAAAGTCTTGATTTGAATTGTGAAATTTGAGGAGAAGGGTAGATGTTCATAAGAGAGTGGTTTAGATTGATTGAGGAAGTACAACTTGATTGATTTTTAGTCGCTTGGCCATATTTCCCTACCTTTCACAAAAAGCCTACGTTACAACCAAACGAAAAGTTCTTTTTGATTCTTGAATTGTGTGCACATTTGAGCAGTGGAGATTTTAGAACTTTTGCAAGCATATGGTAGAAATTTCTTCATACATGTTGTGAGTGCTTTCATTGAAACCCAAACACTTGTGTGATTGAGCGATACACTTCCTTGTGAGTCTTTCGAAAGTTGATGGATTTCTTATCTCTTTCAAACTGCTTGTGTGATGTGGATTGATGATCTTTGATTGTGATGAATCTTGTGAGGCATTGCACTTTCAACTACTTGAGATTTCTTTTCTTTCTTTTCTTTGATTGAGGACAATCAAGTATTCAAGTTTGGGGGGGTTTGATAAGCTCATATTTATACTCACTTATCTATATTTTTCTCCATTGTTTCAAGTGCATTTTATTATATTTTTACTTATTTCTTTGCATGAGACTATTTTAGAGGATGTCATACCCTTCGTGGTAAGTTTTGCAGGTATTTAGGGTTAAAATGAGATGAAATGGTGAAAGAACCAAGTACATAGAGTTGTCGCTTTGATTGACACACGGGAAGTCAACCAAGTTGGAAGACGAAGCCAAAAACCCGAAGTAGAGCCTCTGTGTCGATCAACGTGGTGCATGTCGATCGATACAGAGGTCAGGCATCGATTGTGAGCAAGGCAGATTAAGAAGGCTTGAAGCATGCGTTCCTGTCGATCGAGATGCTCCCTGTCGATTGATAGGGAGGACATGCTTGGATCTCGATCGAAATTCTCCCTGTCGATCGATAGGGAGGACAGAGAAGAAGGCTCGACATGGAGAAAGCCCGGATTTCAACCATGCATGTGTGTCGATCGACAGCCTGCCTGTCGATCGACACAGTTGCCCGATTTGGCTATTTTCACCTGTTTTGGCAATTTTTGTTATGTTAGCCCAATACCCAAATTAGGTCTTTCTTTCTCATCTATAAATACTCCTCATTAGGGCATGAATTTCAGACTTTTTTTTATGCATTATTGCACTTAGAATAATTAAGCTTTGGAGTTTTCAAGACATTGAAGGATCCTATTTTATTTGTAAGTCGATTAATAATATGTTTGCTTTAATTCTAGTCATGTTTTGTGGCTAGAACCCTAACAAGTTCTAGGGTCATGATTTATCTTTTCTGATGCATATTTATTGAAATCGACTCATATGGCATGGATTAATTCTCAGTTTTAATTTAATAATCTAGATCAAAAGAAGGACTGAGAGGTGAATTGCGATCTAGGTTTATAGTTAATTAATCGAAAGACAGAGAGGTGAAGATTGTTAATAGGAAGAGAGAATTAAATATGTTGTTTTCTATCTCAAAAGAAAGAAACCTACATAGGAATAATTAGATAATTATGAGATTGATTAATTTGGTGTTCTTGAGACAGAGAGGAGATAGTCACTAATTAATAATCTAGGATTTAAATTGCCCAACCAAGGAATTAAATCCACAAAAATCTATGTTTTCCCCATTGCTGAGTTGATTGATATTCCAATTAACGATCTGTAAGGATTTTCAGTGAACCGAATCACAAAAACCCATGTGAACCGGATCGATTTATGGATATTGCATATAAACATAATTCACAATAAAAGCCTAGCATGCTCCTATGAATTTAATGTGATTTGTGGATTATCGAGTTTACCTGAACTCCGTAGATTCTGTATCGATCTTTCGCGTTTGAATTCCAAAACTTGAATCAACCACGTGATATTAATTAAATATGCGGAAACAAAAATTAGATAGGTTCTAACTTCAAGATTTAATTAAACAAAAGAGAAAGAAAGATAATTTGTTCTCCAGATTAGATCTTCAGTGTTGTATCCCAATGCTGTTCAGATCTGCTACTGGTGAGGATTCCATAGATCTGTAGTTGTAGGCCAGAGTCGAAATTCCTTCTCCTCCCTCTACAGTGTGCGCCGCCCAGCTATCTCTCTCCCTAGGGTTTCGACTGATTTGAATTATGATCAAGGTGACTAGGGTTTCAGAGAGAGATGGGTCTATTTATAGACCTAGGGTTTTATCCCTAATGGGCTATTGGGCTCCATTAAGCATATATTACTTGGGCAAGACCTTGGACCTAATGCAAATAACAAAGTGGGCCTATAAATTAATTAATTATCATGTCCACAACCCAGGACACAATTAATTAATTAATATTAATTCTTTTTCACCACAGAATTAATACTGACCTACCCCTTTATTACCACATTATGAGAACGGGCTGCATTAATTGAGAATCCCCATATTTAAGGTTACCGGACATTCATTAATTAATCGGAGCTTCTGACAAGCTCTATGTACAATTAATTAATATCTTATTATTCCTGAGTAGTACCACTCAATCCTTATCACTCGTGTCTGAACTTAATCAGCCTGCAGGACTTTGGCACGATAAATGTCATTGAGCTCCTCAGGGAATGTCCCCATCCTATTACTTGGATATGGTTACCTAAACCCAGTCTCAGGCGGTACTACACGAACTGATGTTACCCAAGATGCGGATATACGAGCGCGATGTGTTGGCTCTCCACCATGGCAAGTCAAAGCAACAGTCAACCCGTGCAAACCCCTGAACCTTCGTTAGGATTTGGACTCAATCAAAAATGAGATCTTGTATTCACTAACGTCAGACAGTCGAATACATCTCACTGCGGTCCATCAATATACCACCCTTGCGTACCAGCATGTCAAGTAACCAAGACAGACTATTTTTTCCGACAATGTCGCAGCCATCCGGACAGACGTATCCTCATACATTGTCTCGGCTGTGATCAGGTTTATGTCTCACTATGTCAAGTGATCATACTGTCTTCTGCGATCTACTACACGCCGTATGATCGTCCCTATCGGTGAGACAAGAGGATACCATTGTTACATACATGTAAGTTTGTTTAACAGATAGGAGAAATAAACTGTTGTATACTCATTATAATAAATGCTTTCACTATACAAAACCCATCACGATCCGGGTAAACGGACTTCATGATTCAGTTCACGAATCCCTTCAATTGGTATCAGAGAGTTCATTAATTAGCTCTATCGAAGAAAAAAAAAATTGTCTATGATTTGCATGATTATTATTATTGATTGAATGCTATGAATTGTTTTGGATTGTATGGTTATGTTTTTTGTCCTCGTGGTTCTCGGGTTAATCCACCCCTTTATAAGGATTCATTTTTCACCCACGAGAGAAATCCATTATTCAATGAAATTTTTATTTTAAAAATTAAATCTGTAAAATGGAGAATGAAGAACATAAAGAATGAAGGGCTGCACAAGAACGCACGACGGCAATAGCATGGCAGCATGCCATGCACGGCGGTCGGCGAGGGCTGGCACGGCAGCGATAGGCGTGCGCAAGGGCCACGGCGGCGGCGGCGCTGCGTGCGAAACCCTAGGGTTTCCACACGCGCATGCGCGTGCACATGGCGAGGGTCGCGTGGCCACGGCCGGCCAGCAGAGGCGCGACGGCCCTAGGCCGGCGACGCGAGGGCGGCGGGAGGAGGCCGGGACGGCGGCGTGCAGCGGCCGGGGTGCGAGGCGCGCGCGCTCGGTAGACCTGCACAGCCCCGTGCGTAGCGCCGGCGGCGCTCTCCCCCTATTCGGACGACGTCAGGCAGGGTGAAGTGGTGACGGCGGTGGCTCGGCGGTTTGGGTCGCGAGCTGGGGACAGCAACGGAGGGCTGGACGTGCGAACCGGGACGCGACAAACCCTAGGGTTTGTGCGCGATTCGTGCGAGCCTTCGGTCTCATTTCTTGTGCAATTTCGACGAGTCACGGAGGCCAATGGTTGAGAAGATGGTGCACGGTGGTTCGGGCGACGGTCAGGGCAAGCCGAGGCGGCAACATGCGAAACGGGCAACAACCGGAGGAGGCGGAATCACGGGCTGCAACCATGCAAGTACGTGCATGGCTGTTGTGCGACGCCGGGAGCCCTCGCGGCGGCGGCGAGTCACCGGCGATGGTGGTTCGCCGGTGGTGGCTCGTCGGGCCGAGTTCTCGCGGGCTATTGGGCTTGCAATGTGTGCCTAGGCCTGCGATTTGGTTAACTGGCCCAGTTGTCCAATTTTCTGATAAATCAAATCTTTGAGGCCCAGATTCATAAAATAAATTCAGATCACAGTCCAAGTAGTGGGAGCCCAGTCGAAGATCTATAAAAATAATTCCAACGTGTAATAGTTAGAATTATTATTATTTTTTTATCATGGGGGCCACGAGGACATTTTTTATTTGTTTTATTATTTGTCTTCGCATGATATATGTGTTTAATATTAATTGTGCAACATATAAGCATGTTGTAGATAATAGGAACACGTTTACTGCTTTTATTTACATCTTTAAAGCATGCTATGTAATTTATTTTCTGTAATTAATTATAACTATAAATTCGGGGTTCATGCTATGCATGATAGAATTTTAGCAGTGTTGTAATTATGGCTACATAAAATAATATGTGCAATTGAACCTTATGAATTAAAAATTACTAAGCCCATAATTTAGTACGACCTCCACAAAGCGATCCTTTATTGGAAGTGGGTAATTCATTAGGTAAACGTCTACATGTGTAGCTTACTTAATTTATTATTCATAAGTTCTAATAGATAGGATTTTCTAAAACAAACATTTATTTCATGTGAGAAGTGGAGTTCATGCGTAAATGTCTACATGTGTAGCTTGCGTATTGAGTTTTCATAAGTTCTCTAGGGATTGAATTAAATGAGACAACCTTATTATAGGGATCATGTGTGTTCTAGTAGATCCTTATATGGGAGGGTTGACTTTGGTGGTAAGCTAGCTTAGATGTTATCTAGAGTATAACTCATTTGCGTTATCCCTGCTCAGTAGGATAATATGGTCTTAAGTTAGTCTCCAATTATTAATTCCATTTGTCTAAGGAACCCGGGCATGGATTGGAATTAAAGGACTGGAATTGATAGATGCAGTCTGGTTAAGTGTTTTGTTGTAAACGTCCACATGTGTGGCTTGCAATAGTAATACTTAGGCAAATTGGAGGAAACATTAATATTGCTTTATCATAAGGTTTCAATATTTAATTGTTTCAATTGTTTGTGACTATGTTTTAATTTCTGCTTTAATTTATTGTTTTCAGACATGTCTATTGCTCACGTTGTCAACCTCTTAATATCAAACCCTTTAACTGGTCCGAATTTTCCTAAATGGAAGTTTTGCTTCATGGAAATACTCTGCACTGCAAAACATGCCCATGTGCTTTACATGGACCCTCTATCTCCCAAGTATTGGAACTGTACTGGCTATGAGCGACAATTTTATGACAGATGGGTAGCTTCTGATGAGTTTGCCCGCAGACTCATCATGAACAGTCTGTCTAGAGAATTAAAGCTCAAGTACAAGAACTATCGGACTGCTGTTGAGATATGGAGGGACCTTGTGAAAGTATATGGGAAGGTGAGACGAACTGTCAGTTATAATCTTGTGGTAGACCTGGTCTGCAAGAGGATGACTGATGGGAGTTTGTTGATTCTACACATCGTCAGCATGATGAGAATTATGAGAAAGTACAGAAAGAGAGGTGGACGAATTAGTAAGCGGGTGGAAATAAACATTGTCCTGCACTCTCTATCTGATTCTTATAATGATTTCATCGAGTCCCTCGGTACCAGGCACGAGTTTACACTTCCCGAGTTACTCTCGGCCCTGATGCGAGAGGAATCGTACCTGAGAGCATTAGAATTTGCTCCAACTTTGTCAGCTTTTGACAAGACAATTGTTGAAGCAAAAGAAATGCTTAAAAGGTTAGATGAAGCTGATCTGGCAGGAGACGTAATCAAGCCATGCAAACGCAAGCGAAGTGAAGTAGATTGTGATGGGTTTTGTATACTGAAAGCATTTATTACAATGTGTATACAACAGTTTATTTCTCCTATCTGTTAACAATCGTACATGTAGTGGTGGCCATTTGGAACCGAAACCGCCGGAACCGGCCCTGAACCGGCCCGGCGGTTCACGGTTCCGAACCGAAACCGTCCAAAACGGTTCGGAACCGGAACCGTAACCATTTTTGGACGGGCCAGTTCAGGTTCAAGAAAAGCCCGAACCGGAACCGGCGATTTCGGTTCCGAACCGGCGGTTCCGGTTCCAAACCGTTGAAAATATTTTTGAAAATTCAAAAATCGACGAATCAGAGAGCGCCACGTGTCCCTGAAAAAATAAAAATATAAAAAAAAAATATTTTTCGAACTGCCGGTTCCGGTTCCGAACCTTCTACCCACGGGCCGGTTCCGGTTCCATTTTTCCGGAACCGTGGAACCAGCGGTTCCGAACCGGAACTAGCCCGGAACCGGCCCGTGGCCACCACTACGTACATGTATGAACAATGGTATCCTCTTGTCTCACCGATAGGGAAGATCATACGGCGTGTTGTAGATCGCAGAAGACAGTATGATCACTTGACCTAGTGAGACATTAACATGATCACAGCCGAGACAGCGTATGAGGATATGTCTGTCCGGATGGCTGCGGCATTGTCGGAATAAGTAGTCTGTCTTGGTTACTTGACATGCTGGTACGCAGAGGTGGCGTATTGATGGACCGTAGTGAGATATATTCGTTTGTCTGACATCAGCGAATAAAAGATCTCGTTATATTGATTGAGTCCAAACCCTAACGAAGGTTCAGGGGTTTGCACGGGTTGACTGTTGCTTTGACTTGCCATGGTGGAGAGCCAACACATCGCGCTCTTATATCCGCATCTTGGGTAACATCAGTTCGTGTAGTACCGCCTGAGACTGAACTTAGGTAACCATATCCGAGTAATAGGATGGGGACATTCCCTGAGGAGCTCAATAACATTCATCGTGCCAAAGTCCTGCAGGCTGATTAAGTTCAGGCACGAGTGATAAGGTTTGAGTGGTACTACTCAGGAATTATAAGATATTAATTAATTGTAGTTAGAGCTTGTCAGAGGCTCCGATTAATTAATGGATGTCCGGTAACCTTAAATATGGGGATTCTCAATTAATGCAACCCATTCTCACAACGTGGTAATAAAGGGGTAGGTCAATATTAATTCTGTGGTGAAAAAGAATTAATATTAATTAATTTATTGTGTCCTGGGTTGTGGACATGAGAATTAATTAATTTATAGGCCCACTTTATTATTTGCATTAGGTCCCAGGTCTGGCCCAATTAAATATGCTGAATTGAGCCCAAAGAGCCCATTAGGGATAAAACCCTAGGTCTATAAATAGACAGCTCTCTCTCATAAGTTGTAACACAGTTGAAAAACATAAACCCTAGAGAGAGAGCAGAGTGGGCGCCGACTTTGGAGTTCAGGGAGGAGAATTTCGATTCTGGTCCTGCTCAGAATACAGATCTGTGGAATCCTCACCAGTAGCAGATTTGATCAGCATTGGGATACAGATCTGAAGATCTAATCTGGAGAACAAATTTCTTTTTCTTCTCTTTCTATTTTTCGATATTCTGGAAATTAGTATTCTAATTTCTGTTTCCGCAGATTAAATCGAATCGCGTGGTTGAATTGAGATTTGGAATTCAAACGCGAAAGATCGGTTCAGACTCTACGGATTTACGGTAATCTCTCAATCCACAATTTCGTATTAAATTCATAGGAGCATGCTAGGGTTTTGAGAATAATTAATTATGAGCAATATCCATAGATCGATCCGGTTCAGTTTGGTTTTGGTGATTCGGTTCACGTTAAAACCCTACAGATTGTCTAGTGCCTGGCACGGGTAGACAAGGTACGTCATGTGCATTTATAACGGAAATATGTTTAGCATCAGTTTCTACCCATTCTTGGGTAGTGGATACTGGAGCTACTGATCATGTTTGTTATACTTTGCAGGGGTTCAGGCCGACAAGGCAGCTGAAGCATGACGAGATTACCATCTCAATGGGCAGCGGAGAGCGAGTCTCAGCAGTAGCCATTGAAGATTTTACTTTATGCTTTGAAAACAATGTTTTGATTTTGAGAGATATTTTATATGTGCCGGTTTTTCGGCGGAACTTAATTTCAGTTTCCAAGTTATTTAGTGATAGATATTCAGTTATTTTTTATAGTGGAGTTTCTATCATTGGTAATAACGGTGTTATCTGTAGTGGCAAACTGATTGACTCTCTCTATATCATTGATTGTATGCATAAATCTTCCGTGAATGTTGCAAACTCATCCAATAATAATAATCATTTAAAGAGAAAGTTTTCTTCCGATGAGGATCAAACATATCTCTAGCACTTTAGACTAGGTCACATCAATCTAAAGAGGATTAAAAGATTAGCATGCGATGGGCTATTGGATTCTTTTCAAGTGGTACCGCATCAAATATGTGAATCCTATATAGAGGGAAAGATGACGACCAGGCCTTTTAAGGCAAGTCAGTCTCGAGCAGAGAATGTGTTGGAATTGATCCACTCTGACTTATGTGGACCAATGTCCACACAAGCTCGTGGAGGTTATGAGTACTTCGCCACATTCATTGACGATTACTCAAGATTCGGATATGTCTATTTGCTTCGCCACAAGTCTGAATGCTTTGAGAAATTCAAAGAGTTTAGGATTGAGGTAGAAAAGAAGCTAGGTAAGACTATCAAGACACTACGATCAGATCGTGGTGGAGAATACCTCAGTAACGAGTTCTTGCAGTACTTGTCAGACAACGGGATTACATCCCAGTGGACTGCACCAGGAACCCCTCAACAAAATGGTGTAGCGGAAAGAAGAAATAGAACTCTCTTGGAAATGGTCAGGTCGATGATGAGTTATGCAAGCTTGCCGATTTCGTTTTGGGGATATGCCTTGGAGACAGCAACGTACTTGCTTAACCTGGTACCTTCTAAATCAGTTCCTAAAACGCCTCTGGAACTTTGGTATGGGCGAAAGCCAAGTTTGAACAGAGTGAGGGTTTGGGGTTGTCCAGCATATGTGCTGACAAAGGAACCTGATAAGTTAGAAAGTAGGTGTCAGTTGATGTTGTTTGTAGGATATCCCAGGCAAACGAAAGGTGGCTACTTTTATTATCTTGAGAATCAGAAAGTGGTTGTCAGTGCCAACGCAAGATTCTTGGAGGACGAATATGTAAGAAACCACATATCCAAGAGTGAAATTATCATCCACGAGCTTGAGGATAAGGAAGCAATTCCATCATGAAAGCCCAGTGTAATGGTAAATCCACCTATAACAGGTGAGGCTATACCAACACTGCCACTAATGCAAGGTATGGGACCAACGGGTACTGTGCCAACAACTGACATGGTTTAGATGCCTCGTCGCAGTGGGAGGGTTGTCCACCAACCCGAGAGGCATATGTTCGTGAGAGAGTCTTCTGACTAGGGGTGAACAAGAACCAAACCGGACCGAAAAAACCGACCGAACTGCTCAAATTTGGCCGGTTTGGTTCGGTTCTCCAAATTTCGGTTTGGTTTTCGGTTCTGAAAAATGAAAACCGAATAGATACGGTTCCGTTTTCGATTCTGCCTTTCGAAACCAAAAACCGAACCTAACCAACCGAACTAATATAAATAATAATTATAAATTAAATATAATAATAATAATAATAATATTCCATAATTTAATTTACCCAATACCCATCCCATTCCCCCCATTCGATCGAACCCTACACAGAACAAAATCGTATTCACCGGCGCCACTTCGCTGTCACCGGCGCTACCTCGTCCAGTCCTCACCTCTCGATCCCCCTCTCGCTCAGACGGTCAGCCTCGTCCTCCTCCTCTCGCTCACCTCACCCTCTCGCTCGTAGCTCGCCCTGCCCATCTCCCTCGCCCACACAACCGCACGCAAGGCCAAGCAACACACCCTGCCCCTCTCGAGTCTCGGCCAAGTGGCTTGCCCTGCCCATCTTCAGAATTTACTGGAAATATTTAATTTCTTTTGCTCCAGTTCAGTTTGAACCGAACCAACCGAAACTTAACCGAATTATTAAGTTTGGTTGTCAGTTCGGTTGATCGGCTATTTGGTTCGGTTTTCGGCCGGTTCCCATTTTCGGTTCGATCCATTCAGTTGTCAAAAATTCAGTCGGTTCTCAACCGAACCGATCGAATGCACACCCCTACCTCTGACTTGATCCCAGAAAATGGACTGGATGATACCGATCACTGGACATATGACGAGGCGGTATCTGATAAATTGCAGACAAATACCTAGCCTACAAGCTTCACTTTTCCCCCAATATCTAGCAACCTACTAAATGAAGTCCCCAGCAACGGCGCCAAAAACTTGATGCGCAATAAAAACTCATACAAATCCTCACTGCACACTCAAGGTTTAATTATCAATCCAGGTCCTTCTTCGCTTCGCCCGCTAGATTACCGGGATACTATAGCAAAGTCTAATAGCTAGGCAAGATAAAATTGTTGAGTAATTTCTATCAATTTGGGCAATCAATTTAAACCTATGCTAACAACATATAACAAGTAATGAATTAAACCAAAAATAGACATTCAATCTCAATCAATCAAATCACTTCTCTCCATACTTTGGTAAACCAAGACAAGCAAATACTCAAATGAGGTAGATAGGATGTTGAAATAAACGTAGATGTAATCCAATTAGGTTAATCATTGATGTAAACACATTTTAATCCCTAGGAGATTGAGCAATCGACCCTACACTCGTTAACCCCTTGTCACGGCGAGCTAACAGTTGATGATGCTAAGACTCGCAAACAGCTACGTTATTAAGCCCTAGACCACTCCAAATAGAACGTCAATTATTACCCTACGACCTAGCACCGCACAAGGATTGGAGCTAAAATCGTATGAATCTACACTATTCACGACGATTCCGCCCGCGTGTTGGCTGCAGCGTTCACGTCAACTACCT
>JAPKLW010007084.1:0-15793 GCA_026898455.1 Plectranthus barbatus
TTTATTATGGGATCCAAACCCTATATATATATATATATATATATATAAACTAAAATAATAAGAATTCATAATATTAGTTGCCAATATCAATAACTAAATGACAGTACTTTTATGCTATATATCTACGTGGGGATAATAATAATAATAATAATAATAATAATAATAATAAAATATTTCTTTATTTTCAAAGTAAACTAGGTCAAACCTTATAAACAAATGAATAAATAAATAATACTTTTATTTTTATAGCTATAGGATTGAAATCAGTTGAAGACAAAAATATACAATATCTCTCTCGATTAAAATTTTAATTCATTATTATTGATTAATCAATTTATTTATTATTATTTTTATCAATCCAAACCACATTGACAAAAGTTTGAATTTACGGTGGCCAAATAGATAAATAAATAAATGATTAATTAAAAGAAAAACACTTCCATTCTATAAGTTTAGGACTAGTCACACTAATCTATAACCTCTGATTCATCTTGCTTCATTTGTTTTAATTTAAGAGAAGAAGGGAAACGACATGTATACTCATAAGTATATATAATATAGACTATAGTATATCTTGCAAGTATTCTCTAAAATTGAATTTATTGAACACCATAGATGCAAGAATAGAAATCAGTATTGTCTAAGTTAAATTTATATTCTATTATCTCTTAATTCCAACTCTACATGCACCTGGGGGCTGGGAAGTCATGGACTGGAAATTAAATTCAAACTCCTGTTTTGTATAAAACAAGATTGTAGACTATTACCTTAAATGAGTAGAGACGAGTGGAACTTACCAGAAACTATAAGGGCTGTGGCTTGAAAGAATTCCTACTACGATTGAGTTGATGAGACAATGTTCAACGACGTTAAGGGGATTTGATTGCTATTAATCTGAAACCATCCCTAATTCTTAAACGTAGACGTGCACAGAGAATGTAGATTTCATTCTTAAATCTTAGGTTTAATTCATAAATATTTATATATTTATATAAAGAAGAAATCTAATCTAGGATTGGGCTTCCTTCCATGTACTATATATATTATGGCCCAAAATACTATAATAAAGCCCTAGGAGTGCTAGTAAAATAATTCAACTTCTCTAGAATTGTATTTATATATATACATAATTATACACACGTATAAGTATGTTTTATTTATTAAGATTTGTTGTTATCCAAACAAATAAATTATTCTTAATCTGATTAATATTAGGCTAAATAAGTAATTAAAAATAGTTATTCTGATTCTAATTCCATGTAATTAAGAAACTAGAACTTAAATTTTCTTTCGACTCTAATAATCTTCATAATTACAATTAGTTTAATAAATCTCACTAAAGGAAAAAAAAAACATCATAAATTTAATTTGGTAAAATGGGGTGTTACATCGCACAGCAGCTAAAGCCATTTCTGGAGTTAATTTGATTCTGATAAGCTTAGTATCAAACGAGAGGTGGAGGAAGTGGTGGGAGGTATGAAGGCCAATCGGTGGTGGGAGTGGGGATAAGTTGGAGAGCTCGTGGCAGTGACAGGACTCAATAAATGCAATCCCATTATTTTTTAATATATTCTAAATTATTTTTATATTTTAAATTTAATATAAATTATAAATATTTTAATTAATTAATCAAACTATTTTAAACTACATAAATATAGCATAATCTAGGGGTGGCAATTTTTGATCCGATCCGATAATCCGACACGAATCCGTACGATAATAACGGACACGGATTGAGGCTTATTGGATATGGATCCTTATCGGATCGACACGATAAGGACACGAAAATTTCGGACCGGATTCGAATTGGATACGGATTGGATTGGATAATTCATTAAATGGATCGGATTCGGATCGAATACGAATATCCGTTAATAAATTAATAAAAAATATTTATTTTTTAAATATAATAATTAATTAATTGATTTTAATATATTAATATAGATTTAGAGTTTTTCAAAAAACTCAAATCTCTTTGTTCTTCATTGGTTGTGTCCCATTTTATTAATTCACCATAAAAATGTATTTATTTATCTATTCTATATTTTTTAATATTTATTTTCTTCTACTATCAATATTTAATAACTTTCTTTTTTTCTCAACGGATTAACTAATTAGTGAGATCTTAAATTTTAATGCTGGTGAAAGTATTGTAGATTCTCATTCATTGTCTCAACTCTTTCAATTTCACCATGATTGATTAATGGTATTTATTATAATTTATTTTATTTGTTATAAATCTTAAAATTTAAATTAATATTTTTCTCTCTCAAAATTGTAAGTGGAGTATTGACGACTAAGGTAAAAGAATTATCAGTATTTAGAAACGAGCATGTTTGACCACTAGAATTTGAATTTAAGACTCATCTATATATCTTGAGATATTTAATTGAGGATTTTAATTTCAAATGAAGTTGCAATTTTATTTATTTATCAAACACATTATTTGAACAATCAAATATGAATATTTTGTATTATCTTATCAAATTTTTATTGGATTATAATTTTGTTTATTGAAACGGATTCTTATTGAATTAAAACGATTTAGATTCCTATCGGATCTTTATTGGATCGGATACATAACGGATCATTCGGATTGGATACTTATTGGATCCTTAACAGATACGGATCGGATACGTGCGGATACAGATTTGATCTTAACGGATCGGATACGGATACAGATTTTGATTTTTCCTTAACGGATCGGATACGGATTTGACCTTAACGGATTGGATCGATAACGGATTGACACGATAAGGATCCGATTCGCACGAATTGCCACCCCTAGCATAATCTATATATATACTAAAGGAAAAGAGTAGTTCAAAAAAAGCGGGAACAATTATTTCATTAAAAAAGTATTATTTTATTTTATTTAAATATATTATGATTTAATTAAATAGTTATTAATTAATACTAATCGTTATAATTAATTTTGTTTAATAAATATATCAAAACTTATTTTTAATTCATATATCCCATAATAATAGAAAACTATCTCCATTAACTAACAACAAAACATTTTATTTCACTAAAATCTCGGTAATTTATAATTTGATCATTTTTATAAATTCGGTAATTAGACTATAATTTAATTTATATAATAACATCGCAAGATAGTAATGTATAATAATAATATTTATAACTTATAAGATAAATTAATTTAACATTAGTAAACTTATTATTTATTTAGATGGTTTTATATATAATCTTCTATAACTTATATATTAATTTGCATAAATTCGGTACAAGTTAATTATTTTTATAATCTAAAATACTGAATTATATATAATATTTACTATAACAAACAATGAGCAACTCACCAATATAATTATAGAAAATTATATATAAAATTATAGCTGTAAAATATCACACATTTTGTTTTCAATTCTCATATTCCTCTATATTTTAAAATCATTAAACTACAAATGCAATACTGTTTAATAATTATAATTTAAATTAGCAAAATAACCAACAAACGATTAGTTTTTAATGTGGGTACATCACTTTGATTTTTTCTATTTTATTTTTTATTTTATTCTGAAATATACTCCCTCCGTCCCACGAAATTAGTCCCATTTGCCTTTTTTGTCCGTCCCATCTAATTGTCCCATTTCCTAAAATGGCAAACTTTTTCACACTCATCAATAAAATATTAATTCCACTACACTCACTAACATTGGTTATCGTGCCAAAACCAAATGGGACTAATTACATGGGACGGAGGGAGTATAAAATATGGGTATATCTGTTTGACTTTTTTATTTTACTTAAATTAGTATCATTTATATGTTAAGAAAGTATACAACTTGGGTACGTCAATTTGATTTTTTTATTTTATTTAAATTATATTTCTTTTTTTATTTTATGTTTAAAAATATAAAACGTAGGTAAATCAGGTTGAGAATGTGTATCGTTTATCATATTTGTCGAAAACATAATTATTATATATATAATTTCTACATTTATATGTGACATACATTAGCTTACTAAAATCATAAATGATGCTTAATATACTTAATTTTTTTTAATAATACTTAAATTTAATAATTTCGTGCAATGCACGGGTGAAATACTAGTATTTTTTTTAAAACAAAAAGCTGATTAGATTTGTAGAGATTCCATGTCATTAAATAAAATGAAATGTGTACTTCAAAATTATATCTTCTTTGGAAAAAGAAAAGAAAAATATATTGTATCAAAATCATTTGTGAAAACACAGAAAAATATACTCACTCCGTCCTGCCCGAATTGTTACACTTCTAAAAATGACATTTTTTCACACTCAACAATAAAAATATTAATTCAACTTATACTCACGGCCTTAATTCTCGTGCCGAAAAGAAGTGTTACAATTTTCATGGGACGGAGGTAGTATGAAATTTTAAAATTCCAAATAATACCATTTATAAATACATATGGTATTTTATTTAATAATATAAAATTTCAATAAATCTAATTAGTTTTCAATTTTTTACCCAAAAAAATAGTTTGTATTAAGTTTGGAAAAATAAATATAATTTAAAATATATGTTTGAGGTGTAGAATAGCGTTGGAGATGGTCTTCGGATTGACTATATCAAGAACTTTTTATTCACATCTTTGTTAATAAATATTAGTCAAGATCAATTATATTTTAATTAATCTTTATAATAAGTATTAATAAAATTCATAATTATAATGTTTGTATAGAGGATTTCATCTGCAAATTCCGTGGTAAATTGACTGTATTTTAATACTCCTTTCGTCCCATTTTAATAGTCTTATTTTCCATTTCGTACGTCCTAATTTAATAGTCTTGTTTCTAAAAATTGTAACTTTTTCACACTCAACAATAAAAATATGGGAAGGTCTCAGGTTAGGCACGTCTAAACAGTTTAGGCGGGTTTTGTCCATTAACCCAAGTCAAACCCATCTAATATACCCTAATTGGGGATTAATAAAGAGAGAAATTTTGAAATATCCATTTTGGCTTATACATATATCAATTTTAGTCACTCTTATCAATTCATCTAAAAAATAGCCAAAAAGTACATGTGTCAGTACTTTTTTATATTTAATATCATTTCATTTATTAAAATAATATAATTAATAAGAAAAGTATTAAATATGAGAGAGAATGTGAGTGTGTGTGAGATAATATGTGGAATGTGAGAGAGAATGTGTGTCAGTGTGTGAGAGAGAGTGTGTGAGTGCGAGTGAGACCCGGGTGCAACTCGGTTTGCGACTCGGATGCGACCCGGGTCTAAAAAACTTTTAAAAAAATTATAAAAATTCTGGTAAACTTGGGAGGGACCCGGGAGCGACCGGGTGCGACCCCGAGTGCGACCCGGGTGCGATTTGGGTCTAAAAAAATTATAAAAATTCTGGTAAACTTGGGAGCGACCCGGGTGCGACCTGGGTCTAAATAAATTTTAAAAAATATATATATAAATAAAAATCAATTTGGGAGCGATCCGAGAGTTATTGAGTGTGAACCGGGAGCGACCAAGATCTAAAAAAAATTTAGAATATATAAAAATAAAAATCATTCCAAATAATTTGTTTGATCAAATTTTAGTTTTTTTAATCTCCATTTATTCATATTAATGCACATTTCTCTATTAAATTTGTTAAAAACTTAATTTAACTAACAGATATGACATAAATGTCAAAAACTTGCTTTCAAATCAAATTTTAACTGATTCCAATGCATAAAATTGTACTTTGGCTATATTTGAGATATATTTATAATAGTGGCCAAATTCATGATATGTTTTATAAATTTGGCCATTTTAAATAATTAAGATTAAAGATATTCCTATGTTTGTAAAAAAACCGAATGAAGATGATTCCAACACTGACAATCCTCATTAAAAAAGAAAATGAGAGATCAAATCTCCAAGTAGCCCTATTTATTTATGATTGGCCATGGCCCATGATCATAATTAACTAATTCTTTAAAGTCTTAATTATTTGAAATAGTCATTTTGGTAAAACACATATCAATTTTAGCCACTTTTATAATGTGATTGCAATTGTAGCCAAAAAGTACAATTTTTAGCCTTGGAATTAGTTTACAAATTATTTGATTGGAAATATTTTGACACTTACGTCTAATCTATTAGTTAAAATTGGTTTTTAACTAATTTTATAGATTTAGGAGCCAAATTCAATTTATTTACCCAGTAAAATAAATAATTAGCGTAGCACTCATTATTTTGAAATTTTCGTGGAAAAAACTGTGGTCTCAGTCGGTTATTTTTTTATTTTAATTGAAAATGTGGTTGAGACAGGGGCCCACTGAGGGCGAACCGAGTGGGAACGAGTGCCACTCGGTCACCCTCAATAAAAAAAAAAATTGTGTGTGGCCCCCACTGAGTGCGAACCGAGTGCCACCGAGTGACACCGGTGGTGACTCGGTCGCCTCAATTCTTTAATTATTTAAACATTTAAATATTGGAGTGGGACCAATCGAGTGAGACCGAGTGCCACCGAGTGGGATCGGTGGCGACTCGGTCTCGCTCAATTTTTTTAATTTATTTTGTTATAATTAATTATGTTTTTTACTTTTGATAATATAAGTCGCATATTTAATTTGTCAAAACATGCTCGTCGTTGCATATTAATGCAATAATCTCTTAAAATTGAATTGATTTGATGAGTCCATGCATACTGCATACCTATGATATAGGTTTTTCTGGAAATATTATATGAAGGGTAAAGAATCGTACACTGAAATTGCTGAAAATATTAATTCATTCAATTTTTTATTTATCACTATTATATCCTTCTATTATTTATGTGTATTTGCCGACACTCGTTATAACTTATATAATTGAAGTGAAATTCGCGGTGACATACACATTTCTCTTTGCACTTCAACTTTTTCTTTCATTTCATTCGCACTTCAACTTTTCTTTAATTTTCATTCTCTGTCTCTCTTCATCAAAATAATTTTTTTTTAGTTTTGAAAATGGAGGACTGGTGCAATGTAATAGTTCACTACAATGGGCAATGGGACGACTCCTGCAACTACATTGTCGGGCAAGAACGATTGATTTATATACCAATCGCCAACATTTCCATAACCGCATTAAGAAGCAACATTCAACTTATTTTTGATGCGGAATCTATACACGGTGAGTATAATATTTATTACACTGCTCAATCCCGAAGTGGCAGATTTGTAAAATCATTGTTGGTGACGGATCTGGAGCTTCAACGACTGGTTGCTCTTTATTCGGAACCGCATGTTTATATTGTTATGAATCATACAGCGAGTACCGGTGTTGGGAATTCACATCGGGAGCCATCCCCATACAGGTCGTTCTTATCATCAAGCAGTCCACCAATTTACCAGCATTTTAGTCCAGGTTTGGAAGATCTACAAAGATTTGGGGACTCATTGATTTTTGGTACATCATCAGAAGGTGGTAGTCGGAGCTCCCAAATACCCAATTTAAATGATGAGCCTCTCCATGAAGAATACGAGCATACATATGAGGAGGAGGAGAATGTTAATACAGGTCACCACTCAACAAGTGAGGGTCGTGTTGTTGACTCTAATGATGAAGAGGAGGACGAGGAGGAGTCAAGCGATGATGAAGATTTCATCAATTCTGATGCATTAAAGGATTTTACGGTTGCTGAATTTTCTGCATGGATCCGATCAGCTAGTGGAATGAGTGCGTTTATATCGAATCTTATGCCAACCCATCCTCTCCCAGATTCATGTGAAGTTGAAGGCGATTTAAATAATTGGCTAGTTCCAATTATTTCGTTGGATTCATCTCAGTCACCAGTGGTACGAGATGTTGCAGCCATGCTCGATCGAGAACTTTCATTGGGCTCTATATTTTATACGAAGGATGATCTTCTAATTGCCGTATCTCTGTGGCATATGGAGCACCGTGTTGAATTTAAGGTGGTGCGCTCATCTAGTACTCGCGTCGAGTACACTTGCAAAAGAAGTGCATCTTGTTCGTTCCTCATACGGGCTTCGTGCAGAGGTAGTTGCTGGATCATACGCAAGTTTGTTCGTAATCATGATTGCATTATGAATCTTGCAGGCATAGGATCCTGAAATGTCCGTTCCAAAGCTGTTGCTGCGTATTTTGCCCGGAAGATGCGTCGGCAAGGATCAATCATAAAACCACGAGAAATTATGACGGAGTTGCAGGCATCATTTGGCATCCGTACCAGCTATGGTGTTGCACTTAAAGCTCGAAATACATCAATTTCGATGATATACGGTGGTATAGAAGATTCTTTTTTAATGCTGCCCAAATATCTGGAGGTGTTACGATAATGCAATCCGGGTACGTTAACAGATTTGGAGATTGCACCCGATGGAAGATTTCGCATTTATTTGTTGCTCTAGGTGTATCTTGGAGTGCATTTGAGAACGGGTTATTAAGACAGGTGATCGTTGTTGACGCCACTCATTTGAAGGGTAGAAACAAAGGCGTGTTATTTGTTGCTGTCACAAAAGATGGTAACGAACATGTCTTTCCACTTGCTATTGGTGTCGGCAGCATCAAGAATGATTAGTGTTGGAAATGGTTCATGTCTCAATTACGGATATCTTTTGGATGTAATGATCAATTATTGATTGTCTCCGACCAACACATTAGCATCTCCAATGCGATCAGTGAAGTTTATCCTGATGTGCCACACGGCTTATGTTTTTACCATCTTCTCAATAAAATGACAGGGTACGGTCCGGACATTGTTGCGCTCTACCAACGTGCTGCTTACTCTTATCGCTCTGCAACATATCAACAAGCGATGGATAAAATTAATCTAAAGAAACCAGCAGCTTTTCAGAAACTATTGGAGGTAGGACCAGAGCGATGGGCTAGGTCACAGTGTCGCGTACGTCGATATAATTTCTTGACATCAAATGCAGCTGAGGTGTTCAATGCTCGCTTGCTGGATGCCCAACATTTGCCTGTGTGCTCTATTATTGACACCTATAGAGGTATTATTGAAAAATGGTTTGACAATAAACGAGCCAAGGCATCTGCGCGCGATGATATCTTGACCGAGAAGGCTGTTGCAAAAGTTACTCCATTGGTAGATATATCACACACATATTCAGTGGTACTCATATCATCAATGAAAATGAAGGTGATCGACGGACAAAGAACTTGGAAGGTTGATCTTGAGTCGGCTATGTGCGACTGTCGTGAGTTCCAACTTGACCTCATAGCGTGCTTGCATGCCATCACGGCCATTCGGTAAACATATATAAGTTAATTTTAATTATATTTTTTTCAATCATAATAATACCTTATTATTTATTACGACAGGCATGTTGGGCTGGACTTTTACAACTTTGTAAATCCTTATTATAAGACATCAACCTGGCGAGAAGTATATGGTGGAGTTGTGTACTCACTGCCACCGCAAGACGAGAGGAATGTTTCACCTGAAGCTAGTTCTTTGTGTGTCATGCCTCCAATTATATCTCGTCAAGCAGGACGCCCCAGAAATCGACGATGCCCATCGGGAGCCGAGATTGGACAGGGTTCGCGTAACAGTCAACGTGCTCGGAAAAAATGCAGTATATGCAGGTCTGAAACACACACTAAGCGCACATGTCCTGATCGAGCTACAAACAATTAATTTATGTCGAGTATTGTTGTAATACTATTAGTATGCGTGTTGTTATCATTAATGTATGTCGAGTATTGTTGTAATAATATAAATATGTGTGTTGTTTTCATTATACGTATAGCTAATACAAATCGATCTAGATACAAATAACTCCAAATACAAATCGATTCAGATACAATAAATTCCATACACAAACCGATTGTGATACAAATAAGTCCAAATAGAAAACCAACTCAAACAGTCTTTAGGTAAAACATAATAGCTAGATATTTCCTATATCTAGGATAATTGCTAACATCATCCATCCATGCAATGGTTGGTAAACCAAATGCTATCTGATCCATATGCACGGCGTCGAATCTTGCCCGTGAATTTGTAGGACAGTGTCACGACCATCTTACCTGAAGTCAGCTCGCGTAACCCCAATGTGTTCTCCCAATAGCCGCATCTCCGCAAATACCAATGAAAATGATCAGTTATTTTTCTTATCTCACTAAGCCTCTTCTGCACTTGGTCAGGCTCCAGATCAATACAATATGCATCCAACACATCAACTGTCCAACTCGCAATACGAATGGCCACCGTGAACCACTTGGTACCAACTTTGCATGGAATAATAAACTACACAATTGAAAAAAACATAAATATTAGTAGTACATTTTCATTAATATAAATAAAATATATTAATCATAATACTTACCGTATCTGCCCCATACAAATCAGTCGATGTCGGTGCATCAGTCCCTCTTTATATTTTTCATTAAATCTTTAAAAAATAAAAAAACAAACTGAAATTAGTATCTAAAATAATATAAATAAAGATAAATAAAAAAGGGTTGATATTGACTTACATAGAAAAGAGGTCTGACAAAACGTATTCTTGGTGGTGCAGTCATCTGTCTTATCTATGTATACCACTCAATCACGGTATCGTCAAGTTGTCCACCCATGTCTTGAAGATGGGTAAACCAACTTTGCTGCAGCTGGTACTCCTTACCGTTAGGGTTAATAACTCGGAATGGAGTTCCAGACTGTCTCCAATCATGATAACTGCAATAAGCAGCTGTGGTGACTCCCAACGGACGTCCATCACCAACCTACATACCATTTTATAAACATTATAAAGACAAACTACAAAAACATAAATAAATTATAATAACATACCATGAGCTCTGAGTCGTCCCTGACAAGCAATGCTAGCTTTGTATTATAAGTGCTGATTGGGGAGGCTGAAAAGTCTGGTACGTCGAACTCGAATGGAGTGGTGGATGACTCGGGTATATCAAATGGTTGTGCCGAACTATGTCTGCGACGCTCAGTCTCAGACCGTCTGGATCTACTACGCCTACCAGTCTCTACTGAACTATGCCTGCGGGAGTCACGCACTGGTGGCTGATCCTGCTCCACATCCGGAGCTCTATCGTGATGACTAGTCTCCGCATGTGGACGTGCCCTCTCCATCTCACGGATCCTCCTCCGACTATCGTTGGAATCCGCAACATCATCCTGACGTGTACATGTAGATCGACGAAATAAGTCAGAAACAATCCGACCCAACTGCGGGACCACTCTCTCCGTCACTGCACGATCAACTGCACCTGGCACTTCAGCATGCACTGCAGCATTGACTGCAGTGGGCACTGCAACATTTACCGCAGCAGTAACAGCAGTTGATACTGTATCCCGGATCAGAGCAAGCAATCTTCGTGATCCACGGAATCTCCGAGAATCACCAGAGTCTCCACTGGATGAAGAACCATGTCGGGTCGATCGACTGCACCTACGAGACTCCCTAGAACCACCGGTCTCGTGCTCTGTACCCTCACGAGTCCCCCGATCAACATTATGCCCCTAATCATCCGCTCCCGAACCGCCCCCATGAACATTAGGTCCCTCAATAGCAATATATGGCTCATCTGGATTAGGTCCCTCATCATCATGTCCTCCTCCACCTGCATGGGCTGCTCGACGATGCAGAATAGGGAGACCGTCATCTCGTCTCCTGACTGGGCGAACTGGATTTTCAGCCATGTGAAACATAACACCAATGGGGTTCTCTTGTTGACTAGACATGTAATATGCAGTCCTTTCCTCCTCAGCAGTAGGATACAGAACAGACAAGGTTGTCAGCTGCAATAACAAAAAAATTGTAAGTAAATTTAGATAAAAATGTATAAATATTTATAGAAATTACTTACACTCGGATCAGCAAAAAAAATCCTCCAATTCTTAGCCTCTGGCCTGCTAAACTTCCAATTCAAAAATATGGGAATAACCATTGGATTCTTCAGTTCCCCACACTCAGATCCCAACTTCGGAATGACCTCGTAAGACCATACCTACAAAAATAAATGTCCAAATTAATTAAAATAATTTCACAACAATGAAGCAATAAAATTTATAATACTTTACCTGCAAAGCCCAAATCGGTCCACCTAGATGAAATCTTTGTCCAAGCTCAGCAACAGTGGTCGGAACATACGCGATATAATGTTGTAACGACTGATATGTGTATGCACCCCATGGGAATCCACACCGAATATCCCAATTATCAACTAATTCAAACATCCAAGCCTCAATCTTACGCTTCTCCGAATACCCAAGTACAAAGTACCACAATGCTAGTATATTAGCAACCTTCAAGTACAAGTCATGTCGAGTGATATCTACTTTCTTATCCTTGAATAGGCCTAAGAAATCCTTCGCACTAATAGACCTACCACCACAAAACTGTGTATACACTGTAGCACTAGCTGGGTCATAACCTGCTGATACATTAAAACTACTAGATCCGAACATAAAACCAGTAACTAATGCAAACTCCGTCACTAAGAATCTAATAGGCTGTCCACCAATTAAAAACCATAACTCCGATGGGGTGGGAGATCTAATTTGGTAACTTAATAATTCTAAAAGTGGCTGAGATGCACTTGGACCCTGATTTTTCCAATATAATAAATTGCCAAAAGGTCCATTCTTAAATTGTTCTAACAACTAAGCACCTCCTACGGACCGTAAAGTTGTATCCATGTGATCTAATACTGAAACTTTCGTGCATAGTTTATTTTACAAGATGCACCATGTATATCAGGTCTATTCCATTCAATCTGCACATATAATACCATCACAAATAAATATTTGTAAATTATTAATAAACAATAAATATAAATTCCAAATAACCATGCATATAATTCAAATAAACCCAAAAAAAAAATTAAATTCTCGTGTGCACCAAAAACACACGCATATAATAAACAAAAATTAACACACTAGTATATCAACTATTAAGTCTACCTAATCACACGCATATATCAACATTACAACAATGAACACATTTCAACAAATTACACACGCATATATCAACATATATATCATAAATAAATTTCCAAACATAACACATTTCAAAAAATTCAAACACATAAATATTAACACAAACGCATAAATCAACCATATATATAACAAGAAGTTAAACATATAAACATAATAAGGAATTAATTCATGAAAAAATTTCAGAAAAAAAGGGAATTATCCAATAGTTAAAAGGAACTAACCTCATAACCTACGGCTGCGGCCATGGCGGCGACGATGACGGCAACGGGACGGCGGCGGCGGCGGTGCTGGAGAGGCGGAGGTTCGCAGTCGGCGGTAGAGAATGAGTGCGAACACAAAAAAAAACGACGGGAGAAGTGGGGGGACCAAAATTAGGGTTTAATGTTATAAAATAATTATTTTACCAGCATTATTTTATTTTATTTTTGACCGAGTCGCACTCGGTCGCAGTCGGTCTCACTCGGGGTCGCTACCGTGTCGGGCACTGACTCGGTGTGACTCCTGTCAGCGAGTCTCACTCGCGGTCGCAGTCGGAGTCGCACTCGGTCTCACTCTTTTTTTTTTGTTTTTTTAATAAATCGAATATTCCAATTTCCTATTATTTCAAAATTTTAAATGGGATCCCACTCGGTCCCTCCAACATATTTATTTGTATATATATTTTTAATAAATATGTCACATGTCAAATTCAAAAACACCTGAAAAGTTATGATAAAATGTACTTTTGGCTATATTCGATACATATACATAAAAGTGGCTAAAATCGATATGTGTAATAGCCAAATTGGCTATTTCATGATTTTTCTCATTAATAAACCCTATTTAGGATGGGTAAACCCATTTGAGTATGGATAAAACCCGCCTAAGCCGTTTAGGCGTGCCTAACGCAAGTTTTTGCCTAAAAATATTAATTCCACTCAACTCATTCTACACTCACATGCCTTGGTTATTGTGCCAAAACCAAACCAGACTATTAATCCGGGACGGAGAGAGTATAATATAGAGGTACACAATTAATACTAGTAACACAGTATTTCAGCATTTTTAAAAACCAAAAATAGATTGAAAGATTCAGTTATAAATATAAGTTATTTACTATAATATATGATAGATTCTAATCACTGTGTTCATGCATATAGATTTATATTAGTATATTAAATTAAATTTAATATTTTAAATACGTAGGAGAACTATTTTTTTAGCGAAAAATATGAACGAGGCTTGGTCTTTCAAATTGTTAGATATTCGGTCTTTCAAAGTTTGGACTGAAGCCTGTTTAACTATATGTTTTTGAGATGAATCAAACTTGCATGTCTCTTTAATAAAAAAAATAAATTTACAACCAAAATAAAAATCTAAAGCTTTTGTCGAATAATCTAGCTTATTCTCATTTCTATTTGTACTAGATTTACACCCGTGCAATGCGCGAATCAAATACACGATATTTTATTTTTAAAATTAAGATAAATTTAACAAAATCATAAAACTTACATATATATTTTTAGTATATTTTTTAAAATCTTTATTTTTATTCATTAATATTATACATTAGTATATTTATATATAACTTATTTTCTATATTATCTATTCAACCATCCATAGATTTTGATAAAAATAAAATAAAGTACGTCAAACACAAAGCCTACAAAAAATAAGAACTTAACTTTAAAAAGTATTCCATTAGAAATTATATTCGTGTTATTTAAAAAATAGTAAATTTAATAAATTAGTAAGATGTGAATTTTTTTTTTAAAAAAGTGACGAATATAATTTTCTAAGTTTTTTGTTATTATCTGTTGTACATTTATATTATAATAGAATAAATAAAATAAAAATAAAATTATTGTTGAGCGATATTATTTTGGAGGGAAAGTAGCAAAACTGTAAATATATGCAACTACGAGCGCGTTATAATGGCAATCACCTCTCAGATGTGAAATAACATCAAATCTGGATCATTGATTATTCTAATGAACGCGCAGGATTATTTCATTTTTTTTAAAAAAATCGCTGCAGTAAAAGAGATAAAAAGTTGCATATAAGGATAATAATGTCTTTGTACACAAATTTAAATATTCTCAGGTATTAGGATCCCAAATTAAACGGGAAATAGTTGGTTTTTAAAATTTAATCGAATTCGCTGCATTATTAAGAGAAAAAAATTACATTATTAAGATGAAGAAGTTGCATTGATTACGTGGGATTTTTAAAAAATTATATATGCACGATTTTCACCCCTAATTTTGTGGGATTTGATTTCTAAAATACTATATTTCAAAATTAAATTATATTTGCTTCATAATTTAATGGGATTTGTTCTCTGAATTATTGTATTTCAAAATTAAATTCATTTTCTTCATAAATTTATAATTTAAGCAATTTATTTTGTGATTTCGAATTATATATCACATAATGTTGCATTATCTATCACACAATGTTGCATTATTTTATGTGAAATAATGCATAATATAGCTTGCAATATTTCATTATTCTAAAAATATTAACACAAAATTATAACAATATTTATACTTCGTTGAAAGTTGCATTATTAATCTGAAATATATGCATTTTATTAATCAGTTCATTGCAGTATCTTAAAATATACCAAGTTTACATGGAGATTAGGAACAATCAGTTGTATGAACCAAATTTACAGGCTTAGTCAATGCATGTTTACAAACTTAAAACTGTAAGTTTACGCGCTAATTGCTGCAACTACATATATTTACATTCTTCAAAATTTTTACACACAACTATAAAATATAAAAAATATACTGTAAGTTTGCAGGCTTGATAAATGCAAGTTTATAGGCTTAATCAATGCATGTTTGCTGGCTTAATTAATGCAACTATGTAGTTAAGA